>JAWQEG010006499.1:10000-57140 GCA_033782935.1 Petrolisthes cinctipes
CCATTCATTTTTACCTTCCCCTCTTTGTTTCACTTCATTGTCTATTCTGTCTTAATTCTTTCCTTAATATCTACTTATATTTATTCCTTCCTTCCCATTTCCTTATTTCCATCCCTCACTTTCTTCCCTTTTCTTCCCACCATCTTCTTTCCTGTACTCTTTACCTACCCTACATTCTTCCCCTCCCAAACTGTGTTCTAAGCTTACCTCTCCCACCCCTACCACTCACAGCTCTCAAAGGTTGAAGGAAAAAAAAAGAGATGAATGATACTATTTTTTATGCAGAACTCGTAAAATTAATGGGCATAAAAAAACCTTCATTAACATTTCATTTCTTACAGACCTCGACGGGTGATGGAGAGAAACGAGACTCGCGATACTATTTTTGTTGCTAAGCTTGGAAAATTAATGGGCATAAAAAGGTTTCATTAACGTTCAACTGTTTTGCAGATCTCGAAGGTGAAAGCACAGGAGTGCAGCATCTACGAGGGCTGCAACCAGTGCCTCGGTGCTCGTGACCCCTACTGTGGGTGGTGCTCGCTGGAGAACAAGTGCTCACTGCGGCGGGACTGTCGGGATGCCACCCAAGACCCGCAGCACTGGGTCAGCTACAAGACGGGTCGCTGTACCACCATCACACAGGTCATGCCAGACAAGCTACAGCGCACCACAGCCAGGACGGTAAGTTGTGTAAAGGGTTAATTATAAGGGTGTCTAGTTATAAGGTGTGAAGGGATGGATGTTTAATAATAAAGTACAGTTAGTGCAGTGTTGGTGTTCAGTTTATGTATAGTATGGAAATTAAGTATAGTTCCAGAATCAGGGAAGTTGAGAATATAAAGGAAATGTTGGTAAATGTGCAAAAACTCTTGTCAACCTGTCAGTAGTTCCTTCACCTCCATATTGTCAATCACCTTCCTTCCACCAGTTGTCTCTCACTCATCTCCATAATTGTCTCCTTCCCTCCCTCCACCAGCTGTCTCTCATGATCGACAACCTACCTTCAGTTGAGGGGTCCCTACAGTGTGTCTTTAGTGCCATGGGCAAGGACCTCACCACAGATGCCAGACGCACTGCCCAGGGAGTCACCTGTACCACACCACGCAATGACATGCTGCCAGATATCCCACAGAATGAGCGTGAGTATTTTCTGGTTGTTTGTCTTTTTGTACAGTTTTATGCCCAAGTCTGTGTCTTTCAGTTACTCGTATTCATGTTTCATTTACCTTTTTTCACCACTTTATATTGTATGTCCATCTTCCACCAGGAGCTCATGTGTTTGTTTGGCTGGCATGATAACTTGTTTGAAAGAGTAACATTTGCCATGAATCACTGCCACTATATTGTTCATTGTTGTCCCATGTGTGCAGTAACAAAAGACATTTGCATTTGTACTTCAGGAATTTCCCGAGTTACTTTGTTCCCAAGAGAAATTGTGTACCTGTACATGTGTATTTATATACTGTATACACATTGTGTGATGTGTATATGTAGGGGAATGTGCATATGTATGTTTATGTGTGCATATAGCAGTGTGTACATAATGGTGTTATTTGTGTATATGGTGGCTGTGTGTTTTATATTACATGTATATGTGTTAAGTTCTTGGTCAGTCTGTAGTGTTGGTGTGAAATATTGGTCCAAGATGCAGGACGTTGGTTGCAATTTATAACACGTGGGAATTTATTGTGTTTGATAAATGTGTGTTCATGTGTTATTGATGGGGTGTTTATATACACTCTTATTATTAATGGTGTGTGCTGTGTATTTACAGTATAGATCTGTGTATCGGAGCAACTATGATACTGTCTGTTGTCTACACACACACACACACACACACACGTTCTATACAGTACAGTTTGGGGATTTATATATGTAGCTGGTGGGTGGTATATGTTCAGTTCATACCCTTTTTCTTGCAAATCCCATGAGAACAATCTATCTTTCCCCCAGCCCTTGCAATCAGCTTTGTGGAGGGAGGGGGTAAAGGGGAGAGGAGGAAGGAAGTACAGTATACGAGAGGGTAACAGAGAAGGGGTGAAAGAAAGGTGGGGGGGGGGGGAGGAAATGTAGGATAAGTTAAGGGGAAGGGGTGAAATATAGGAGAGAATAAGGGAGAAAGGGGAAGCTGGATTGTTGTGAACTGTGAGTGGTCAGAAAAAAAAGTAAAAACACCAGAGAAGGAGGGGTGGAAGGGCAACGTTGAAAAAGCACAGGAAATTGGACTACAATGACTTTTTGTTTTTAGTTCAAAGTTGGATATAGTGACATGATACTGTTATTTTTATAGTGTATTCTTGGGGTGGCTATGAGTATTCACAGAATTCTTTTGTTTATTGTGATGAATGCCTAGCAGTCAGTTTTATGAAGCTAAAGACATCTAGAAATTTAGGTATCTGCATTAACACTTATTCCCTATGGCCAATACTGATTTGTTTTTACCATTGTCACTTAAACACTCAAGATTTCCCTTGTACCACCATAAAGTAGGTAATTGTGAAGGGTGTTTTCTTGTGACAATTTAAATAGTTTGCCATTTGTTATGAAAAGGATTAACTCGTGCAGTATTTAACATAGACCATGAGAGGATATTACCAGAGGATTTTGAAACATATGTCATAAATTATTAATTGTAGCATTTTCTTCCTTGTACAGACCATTTCACAGCCAAGTTGTCAGTGCGTAAGTCGAAGGGGCCAGAATTTGTATCCACCAACTTCACCTTCTTCGACTGCAACACATACAGCTCGTGTACAGAGTGTGTGTCATCACCCTTCCCCTGTGATTGGTGTGTTGATGGCCACCGCTGCACTCACGACTCAGCTGAGAACTGCCGCAATGATGTCCTCGTCAACGGAGTCAATGTGAGTTGGATGAAGGGCCGAAGAAGGAAGTCCATGTGCAAAAAATATCTGTGGATCGAGTCATTTTGTTTTTATTTCTTTTCCTGTATTACCAATATTATTATTCTGCATCTTTATAAGGAGCATACTGAATACTGCAATCAATTACAGTTGTTATATATTTTAATTAAGTAGTACATGGTGAGTTGGTGAGTAATTCCCCTTTTATGTATAAACCCAGCGTGTGGGACCTAGCATCAGGAGTGGTCCGTCCTTTTGTCCTCGCATCACCTTTGTGGAGAGTCAGGAGATCCTTGTGTCATCTGGTACAGAGAAGTCCATCAAGGTCAAAGTCGACAACATTGCCGTAAGTTCCACCTCACTTATTGTCTTGGTGTGTTGTGCTTTTAGGGTTGGGTTTATGTCTTCTGGGAGTGAATGGAACATATACATATGCAAACTTGGAGGTTTGTGTATTTCTCACTTTGCCAGTATGTTAACATGAATGTTATAGTTATACAAAGATGATCTAATCATTTCAGTTCCATTATTGTTTATGGATGCTGCAGCCATGGTAGTTGAGTGTGTCTGTTCTATGTAGGTTCTTCATTGATGATGTTTTGATTTGTTAAAGCCACAATTTCTTAACACCTTCCTTCATTCCCTCCACAGCAATTTATCACCCAGACAAGATTCGTGTGTCAATTCAACATTGAGGGTCGTGTAACAAGTGTCAATGCCAACCTACTGAGTGACACCATCTATTGTGATCACATGGAGTTTTCTTATACCACTGCCGCTCCCTCTACCAATGCCACGTTTGCTGTTATCTGGGGCGGCTCCAAACCTCTTGACAACCCTGATAATATTCATGGTATGTACTGTACTGTAGTTTGGATAAATGAAATAGATGCATAATAGGTTCTTGGTTAAATAAATAAATAAATATATATATACATGTATCAATAAATACAGTAGATTAATGAATAATAATTAAATGATTTAATAATGTCCTAAGTAGATTAATGAAGTAGCAAATCAATATAAAAACCACAATATTTTAAATACTGAATAAAACGTGTAACTTATAATGTATGTTTGTCCTCTTTCCCAACATAGTACTGGTCTACCAATGTCACCTGATGGCCGACAACTGTGGTATGTGCCTGAGTCTTCCCAAGAGGTACAGTTGTGGATGGTGTGAACCAACCCAGAGGTGTGAAGTCAAGAACCAGTGTAACGGCGGTGCATCTTGGCTGGACCGTGACCGCACCTGTCCGGTCATCACCATCACCAGCTTCACACCCAAGAGTGGACCCTGGGATGGCGGCACCAACGTCACCATCCACGGTAAGCACCAGGAGATTTTTCCCCATTCTTTTCTGTTTGTTTCCTTAATAGTAGCATTTTTTTAGTTTCCTACAGTATCAATTTTTAAGTATCCTGCGGCATGATGTATAACTTTCACAGATTACTGTTAACATTGATATGTGTGTATACAATATTGATACAAAAGTGTTGTGTGCCATATTAAAAGCAAGTATTTACTCTATATGTGTAGTACTTGTAGCTATATACAGTATTCACTATTATAAGCCATAGAGAACGTTTCCTTTCAAACTTGATGCATTGTTGTATGAATAATAGAATTACTGTAAAAGTATATGTAGAAATAGTTACATTGTGTGACCTGTCATCTGTTCTTCCTTAAAACTGGTGTACAATATTCATTTCCACTTTACTCTGTCTTTTTCCCCTCTCTTCCTCTCGGTCTTTCTTTCTCTCTCTCTCATTGAGGAATTAATTATGCAGGAGGTAAGAGAGGAGGAGGATTACAGCACCCAGGGTAATGCCAGCAGGGACAAATAAAACTGCAGCACAGTGATGAATTTTATATTGTTGTATATTTAATCATCACATGATTTTTCAACAGTTCCCTGTTCAGTACAGTACTTGTGTTGGCAGCTTTGATTATTACCTTTTCTTGGAAGGTGTTATACAGTATTGTAACATAGTGACTCAGTAATTGAATTGTTTCTCTAAACATTACTAAACTTCTCAATATTTGTTCATGTATATGTGTTACTGTGTGTGCAGACATGTTGGCATTTGTTTTTGTTCATTCATGCATGTTTCACTGGTTATTGTAATAGTTATTGCTATAATTGCTTTTGTTTTATATGTATGTATGCAGGGGTGGGATCAGTATTACTGTATTTATTGTAAGGGAAGGTATCTAGTCCTGAGTTTTTGTTAATCTACTGTTGTCGAATATTATATGTTATATAATATCTTAGAAGTGAGAAAAATCAAAAGATTACATATAAGTAACTAGGAATCAGTATCTGTTTACTCACTTGAAATGGAAAGTGACTCGCTGAATACACACCGATATGTATGTACAATGTGCACAATATATATGCATTTGAAATTTATGTATCAATAGCAAGGTACTGTTTGTATCTCATGTCTATAAAGGTATTTTTCCATACGGTAATGAAATGGTGTATGTAAAACTGTATGGGAAGCATGATATGAGGTACAGAATGGAATTGAGCTGTTGCAGTTACTGGTAATGTGAGTGTGGTACCATATTACAAGTAGTACAATGTTTTTCAGTTGTCTATTATATTTGTGTTGATGTACATTACTTTACTGTATTATGATTAGTCTTATTTACGGATAATCTTTTTAATACAGTACAGTACAATTATTACAATTATTTTATTGGTTTTCTTCAGAAGTATAATGATGTATTACTGTAGCAAAATTGTTTGATATTGCTCACCACCTTTCTTTTCCACTACCAGGCATCAACTTGGGTAAGAACATTGATGACATCTACGAGGGCATCACAGTGGCGGGCATCACCTGTCAGCCGTTCAGAGACTCGTACGTCAAGACCAAGCAGGTGACATGTATGGTGGACAGTCCTGGTGTTAGTGACTACAAAGAGGGCACCATTGTTGTCAAGGTAAGGACTTCAAATAGGAGCAAACTCGTCCCTGGATGAGTATCGTTTTATGGTTTGTTTTCATTATTCATTTTCCATTTGTTTGTTTCTGATTGGTTGAAAGTGTAGTCTATTTTCCTCTTGTTGGGCTTAGAACTATATGATATTTCCTACATCATCAGGTTGCACGAGAGTTCCGAGGAGAGTCAAAGGAGAAATACAAATTTGTGAATCCTGTAATCACGGACTTGACACCCGGGTCTGGCCCACGCTCTGGTGGTACAATGCTACACGTCCTTGGTGAACATATGAATGCTGGTAGCCGCATTGAGGCTTTCATCAGCGACAGACCTTGTAAAATACAGAGGTGAGTTTCCAATATTTACCGTAGAATAAAGTTTGTTTGCCAATGCTAGAATGAAATAAGTGTTTTAATTACATAACCAAGCAAGTTATTACTCAAGGAACCAGGCATGTAAATAAGAGTATAAAACAAGTACAATACCCCCCCCCCCCCCCCTGTGTTTTCATTGCAGCACCAACTCAACGGTGGCTACATGCATCACCTCAGCCTCGGGTAGTATGGACGAGGGGAAGATTGCCATGAACTTTGACAATGGACGCCGCTTTCTTGAGGGCAAGTTCTTCACCTACGTTGAAGACCCCAGGATTAGCTCTGTTAAGTCCGGACGTGCAGGACAGACTGGACTGGTGAGTGCTGTGATGTGGTTGGTATGGCTGTTGTATGGTGTTGTGTGATGTTGTTTGTATGGGTGTTGTGTGATTTGAGAGGAATGGGGTCCAGGGATATATCTACTCCTGCATTTCATTTCATCTCTGCCTCCCAAATAAAAGAAGCACACACTGTATGTTATTTAGACTTAATACTATGTAATATTTGGAATAAATAAACAACATTGTATAGTCAAGCGCAAAGTCAAGTAGTCACTTAAACAGTCAGTAAATCAAGTAACAAGTTAGTTCTTAAATCGGTTAATCAGCCTGTCAGTTTGCACAGAAACAACAGTTGAAAACATGAAAATTATTTGTCAGAGGAAAGTCCCCATTGACCAAGGGCTAATCAGTTTACCAACCATTGAATTAATCAACTTGCCAGTCAGGCTATCTGTCAGTCTATCCTTCAGTTAACCAGTGAGTTAATCAGTATACAAGTAATTCATTTCATCCTTCTGTCATATAACCAGTTCATCTCACCAGTCATCAATTTATTCCATCTGTCAACTTATTCACTTGTCATTGCAGCGTAATGGACCGCGGGGCATCCCAGCTGGTGGCATCGTTATCACTGTGGACGGAAGCAACTTCAATGTGATTCGAGAACCTAAGATGTATGTCATCTACAAGGATGAGGAGTTCAACAGTGTAAGTTCATGAGATGACTATGACTATGCAGTTGCCAGGTCAGAGATCTTATCATATAATAGATTAGCCATTTTAGTGATACTTCAACTTTTGTGTAGATGTAGAAGAGTATTCCAAGCATCATTTACCCAGTATTATGAATCAGTCAGTCAGTCAAACAGTCACTGATAGGAACTCTATAGTGTCTGATGGCCTGTAGCCAAATTGTTCTCTTTCTCTTCCCCCCCCCCCCTTTATTATGAGGTGTCAGTTGCAGAATACATGTACAGTATATAGTTACTACTGTACCCTGCTTTCCTTTCACAATCACTTGCTTACCCAGTCCATCCATCTCCTCTAATTGTTCCACTCTCCTCTTTCAAGTCGTCGGAAGTCTTCCCTTACCTACTCAACCATTTGGTCTGTGGAACCAAACTTTATTTGTAATATATATAGGACTTACTAACATGTGTGTCTTTCATCAGCCGTGTGAGGTAAAGAACGCCACCCAAATGGAATGCAAGTCACCGTCCATTAACGTGTCCAAAAGTGAGCGTATTGACACAGAGGAAGGCATTCGACTGGACTATGGCTATATAATGGACCATGTGCAATCTGTGAGGCATCTCAACAGAGACCCATCCTTCCCTTCATTCCTCGTGTACCCCAACCCTGTTTATGACAAGTTTACTGATGATGATCAGGTAGGCACGGATAGAATCCCAGAGGTTTAGAATAACTTGTTCATTTAATTAACTTGTTTTTTCTTTTTCTTTTTTATATATATTTTTAACTCCTAGTCGCCTACCTGGATTGATGCAAAAGGTAAAATTGTGTGAATGGAAAAGAAATTTGGAATCGACAAGATGTTGTATACCTTATCTGTGAGAAAAGAATCAAACAACAACAACAAAACAAATTTTGGCGTTAAAGGTCCCAGCACTGTAACTGCTATTTTGATCCATTATTTTTAGTTTTATTTGCATTTATTAATATAGCTTAGTGTTAATTAATGTATCATTAAGTTATAATAACATTTCGGTTTAAATTGCACTAAATTATATAACTTACAGTAGTGTTAATTATTATTTCAGGTAATTGTTGTACAGTTAGTGAGTGACCTTTATATAACTTTTTCCAGGTAAAATTGTACAAATCGGATTATCTGACCATTAACGGGCGCAACCTGGATCGAGCGTCACAGGAGATTGACGTGGAGGTTGAGATTGGTAGTGAGAGTTGCAATGTCACATCCCTCTCCCGCTCCCAGCTCACCTGCCGCCCACCCCGTGAGCAGCCACCGGCTCAGGGCGATGACGCCTACCCCAGAGTTGTGGTCAGTAAGCTGGGTTCAATGTTTATGTATCCTTGTTAAATGTTCTCATTGTTTTTTATCATATAATAAATTTGTAATTGGTTATGTAACATTAATTAATAATACTGGAGACCATGTAACCCACTACATTAATTAATCTTCCTCTCCCACTTGTATTAATATCCCTTTTCCTCACAACAAAGGTGAAAGTGGGCAACAACCTGAGCTACACCATAGGTTATCTAAAATACGCCAGTACCACTGACGTAGGAACCCTCTCCAGGCAACTCATCATTGGGTTATCAGTGGGTGCAGTGGTACTCATCCTCATCCTGGTGGTTTGTCTCATCGTGTACCGCCAGAAGAGCAACCAGAACAGTCGTGTCCTCAGAAGCATGCAGGAACAGATGGATGTGCTTGAACTGAGGGTTGCTGCCGAGTGCAAGGAAGGTAAGACATGGGGGAGAGAAGTGGATATTAATTTGCTCATATATAAAAAAAAATGTATGAGAGGTTTTGTTAACAAGGTATCATATATACATCTGCAGATAAACTTCACAGTAAAAGATGTCTTCCCAGATGGTGGTCAGTTCATACCATCTGTCTGTGAATACTCGTACTTGTTTACAGCATACATCAATCTCTTTTTCTTCCCTCCAAGATCCAACTAACTACTAAAGCCTAACCAACTTTTTATCTCTTGCCATCAGCCTTCGCAGAGCTGCAGACAGAGATGACAGACCTTACAAGTGACCTGATTGGTGGTGGAATTCCCTTCATGGAATACCGTACATATGCCATGAAGATCTTGTTTCCCAACCTTGAAGAAACCACTGTGTTGCAGATGGACCGTCCTGACCTGGTGAGTCCTCCTCCTCCTCCTCCTCCTCCCTGTGCTAAAAATAATTCCGTATCGGTGGCATGTCTCTCAATAAACCTGCATCATGAAAACCCATCTCTTTATATCCTGACTCTCTGTAACCCATCCACTACCCACAGGTGCGGAAGGAGAAAGGCCTCAAGCTATTTGGTCAGCTCATCATGAACAAGACCTTTCTGTTGCTCTTCATCCGGACACTGGAGAGCAATCGATATTTCTCCATGAGGGACAGGTATGGTGGACCTCCTCACTCATTGAAACACACATTGTTATTTAGATCTGTTCTTTATATCCAACCTCTCTACACTTCCTCATTCTTTGAAACTCACATTCTTCAACCTCTTTATGCTGATAGCAGTAGTATTATGTTACTGGTACTATAAATGATGGTGCATAAGTAGAAAGATAATGATACATTGGCGAATACGATGCCAATTAGACCTACATCTCCTGCCCTGTTGTTAGTTAGTACAGTATTAAAATATAACTTGTATATTTTCTCCTTGACAGAGTGAATGTGGCAGCCTTGATTATGGTGGCACTGCAGGGTAAGATGGAGTATTGCTCAGACATCCTCAAGACACTACTGGCAGAGCTCATAGAAAAGTGCATTGAGGGCAAGATTCACCCCAAGTTGCTGTTTAGGAGGTCGGTAAAGGGTTTAACAAACGTGACCCTTCTGTGTTTCTTCTTTGATTATTCTTCATTTTTTCATTACCAGACTAATTTTGCTCCATTCTGATCATTGGATGTCTTTAATTTCCCTGAGAACTTGTTGGAGAACAGATATGATGAAACTTAAATTTGACCAGAGGTAGGAGAGGAATGTGCTCAGATCATGTAACCCTTGTAACTTAATTCACCTAATAATTTCCTCTTGTCTTATCTCTGGGTTGACAGAACGGAGAGTGTTGCAGAGAAGATGCTGTCCTCCTGGTTCACCTTCCTGTTGTACAAATTCCTGAAAGAATGTGCTGGTGAGCCGCTGTACATGCTGTTCCGAGCCATTAAGCAACAGGTGGACAAGGGCCCTGTGGATGCAGTCACTTCTGAGGCCCGTTACTCCCTATCAGAGGAGAAACTCATCAGGCAGAGCATTGACTTCAAGGAAATGGTGTGTTGATGTGACCTTGTTGTTTACATTTGTTTTATATACCTCATTGTAATACAGCTTTCCTGTGAATTATGATGCCTTCAGTTAGGAATCACTAACTCAACTTTTACGGTCACCCAATTGGTAGTTACACACAGTGTAAGCCAGGTGGCATTTGTCTATACAGCCAACTCACACATCACGTTTTAATCTTTGAGCGAAGTTGTATGGTGTGTTATTTTGTTTAGGGTGAAATATGCACACTTTTTCTTTCAAAATACAATACTGATTCTGGTATATCCCTTTTCCAGACTGTTTATGTGTCCATGTGCAATCTGTACATGGGTGGTGTGGATGGCCCCATGGAGGGAGGAGAGACCCCTGTCAAGGTGCTGGACTGTGACACCATCTCCCAGGTGAAGGAGAAGAGCCTTGATGCCATCTACCGTTCCTACCCATACTCCCAGCGACCCCGCCGGGAGGACCTTGACCTTGAGTGGAGGACTGGAACTTCAGGTGATTCATAGTCTTTAATTTGTTCTTTTATTTTTAATGTATCTGATATTTGTCATTTTGTATATTTAATCGGTCTACATTTTATCTGTTCATTGATTTACATGTTCATTTTTTTTATATACAGTATTTAGCCGTGATGTGGGTACAGTAGCCCTTTCACAGTCTCCCAAATGCATGTAGTCAAATATCCTTCATATAGTTGGCTTGTGATTCACAATACATTGCAGACTTAGTTAAATGAGGCAAAGGCTCAGAATTTTATGTTTAATTTGGCAGTCAGTAGTCTTGTGTTTTTATTGCTAATTGAAGAACAGAATAAAATATGTTAATTATTTTATCACAGGTCATCAATACCGAGGACACCACATAATATAAATACTCTATGTTTATTAATTTTTCCCAGGTCGACTTATTCTGTATGATGAGGACACGACCACAAGGCCTGAAGGAGGATGGAAGAAGCTGAACACACTGGCCCACTACAATGTGCCAGATCAGGCCCAACTTACCCTCATCCCTAAGCAGTCATCCATCTACAACTACATGTCAATAATGTCCGATAAGTCCGATAAAAGTCACCACCACAAGTACGAGACGCTCAATATGAACAAGTATACGTCCGCCAGTCCCCCCTTGTCCCGGGCCACTTCCCCCCTCAACCATGATAATGAGGCTGGGATCAAGGTAGGAGCAAAGGTAAAGTTGCGAGCGACCACCAGAGGGCAGGTTAGATGGCTTTTCCGTCTCTGGTTTGTTTTCGTTTTTTCACAGTACAATAATCTTAAGGATGTCCATCTGTCTGTGGTATAAGTGTTGCCACTGAGTCTTGGCTGTCAGCATGCCTTTGATTTATTTGTTCAACTTTATTTATTTATTATGTTTTATTAATTAAAATGTGAAGTAAAAATTTTGTAAAATTAAACTGTCAGACTGATGAACTTTATTTTATGAATATGCATTTTAATTTTTTCATTTATGCTTGTTTAATTTATGCTATATTTTTCAACCAGGCTTTTATCATTTACTTTTGTTTTTCAGCAATGTTTATTCTACCTATCTTACCTTTCCTACCAGCTGTTGCCTACAGAAATGTACATTACAGCTGTTTTCCTTCACAAATGGTGTAGTTACACATTTTTCCCAAGTTTTCACACCACCCTTTTCTTTTATCACAAGTGACAAGAGCTACACAAACTTGTAAAGATGTACTATACTAACCTTTAAATACATCGTGACCTACTGACATCAACAAGGCCAGTTAAAGAGGAAACATTATTCGTATCTGGGAGGAAGTGATTCATAAAAGTTAATATCTATACACTGTAGATATCAGTTACTAGATACATGACTAAGAGGTGTGTTGTTAGGTCACATTTGTCTATGTATCATTCATGGTTTAATAATGATTATAGATTTTGCAATCTACAACTTTGCAATACTAGGTTACTCAGAATTCTTTAGGTGTAAATAATCATTAGGTGATAAAAAGTAAAAGAAATTTACTCATTCTTTCTCTGTTGAAAGTAGGCTCAGCTCAGAATCATAATATGTGGTGAGAAATACACAAATTCACTCATCAATACTCTGATCTTTGTAGCACTTCGAGGTCATATATAGTTTGTGAGAGTGCAGACTAACCATGAACTCACAAAGTTTACCCCCAGTTGTCCTTGGACCAGGAGCCAGAGTGGTAAGAGTCTAAACGAGGCTGTGTTCATAAAACCGTACCCGATCTTGGCTTGGGTCAGTGGTGTGTATAAAGTAATTTTGAAAGTAAGGTGTTTGGTGGTGGTATTGGGCTGAGTGAGATTCAAGAGTACCAGGGGAGGACGTATAAAAAGTTGCAAATATACTTTTAATTTTGACTGTAATTTATGTTTTTTATACTCTAGATGCAGTTAGTAAAAAAAAAAAAAAAAAAAATCCAATTGTTACTAATTCATTGCACACTGGCTGTATGTATTAATGATTCTGTTCAAGGAAAGTGGATAATACCTCCAAGTGTCCCAGAGTTAGGGAATGAAATGGCTCCGTTGCATTGGGTTGGTAACACCCAGTTAAAAGAAAATTACAAAAGCTAAATGAGGTGACCAAGCTTTTCAAAAAATACATTGGGAAGAACTTAGCATCTGCACAGTTTTCATGAGTGAGACTTAAAGTTTTCAATATGTTTTCATTACTTGTAATGTATTCTCTAGTAGCACTGCTTACATTTTTTAGCATGAATAATTAATACAGTCTATAACTTTACTGTACTTACAGCAATAAGAAACATGTAAAATCAATTAAAGGTTATTATTATTTAGTTCTCTTTGCCAATCTGAGAGGAGTTGTACCAGATTAATAAAAAAAACCTTTGAATATACCTGCACAGGGGGAAGCAATAGCAAAACTCCCTTCCCCATATACACCACTGGCTTGGGTTAACAAAAGGATGTGATATGAGACTGTCTCTGTCAGTGAAGCAGATGATGTAAGATTCAAGTTCTCTAAGAGGGAGACAGACCTGGAATACACTTGTTCGCCACAGCAAGTGAACGATTGGTGTCGGACTTTTAAAAACATGAGCCTCGCATTTTAGTCGCGCAAATCCTTCATATGACTGGCATTTTCCACCTAGATTTAGTATGCTCTTAATCAGCATTTTAGCCAGTAGAGAGAACTTTGCATTATTTCATTGTTTTTCTTAGATCCACTCCAGTCGTCTTGTGGATTAGTTGCATGTTGTTCACCACTCAGGTACTTTACTAGAGCCGTTGAGGAAAGCACACGAGCCCTTTTATTTTCTTGCGTTGAAAGCTAACCTGCTCTCATGGAAGCTCGCTTTTGTAACGAGACGCTATACAGTAGGAGGGAACCTGGTTTTTATGAGGTGGAGAGCAGTGGAATTTAGCACAAAATTATTTAATTACGGTAGTTTCCAATCAGCTGTAGAAGTCCAGTGAAAGAGATTCATAATTGGACACTGTATAGAAAATTAAATTGAATCATAGTGTAGAAATCCAAGAAAATTTTTACTTGAACCATTGGCCAAAATAAGAAAATTTTGACATGATTTTTTCAATTTCATGAATGACATAGAGAAATAAATTTTATGAAAGGAACTAACTATAAAGCCAAACCGAACACCAGATCTGACACCTCATAAATTCTACCACAATTAACACTAACTAACCCAAGAAATATTTGTTAGGGACTGACCCACTGCACACATCCCACTTATATTTTCACCAACATATTTTAGCCCAGGAACCCAATCTTGATGCTACCACCCATTCTTTCTCCACCTTTGTTTTGATGATGATAATAGTTTTTACATTATTCACTTGCTCATCATTTTATTTCCTATTTACCCTTGCTGTTACCAACTTTTTCCTTGACATTAACTGTAAACCTTGTGCAGTAACTAAGTATTTTTTCCCAGCTCCCAATTTTTTGCACCACCTTCTTAACCCTTTGTATAATTAAGAAGGTACAAGTATGAGCCTCATTTCCAAAGTGACCCAGGACCAGTGAAGTGAAATTTATGCATGTCTTAACATCGCTGACATAAGTGATGTTACAACACAATATTCCTCCCTACCTGGGTCAGTGGAACCCTTAAAATTCTGCTACACCTCATCTGTCCATACCATTCCTCATCTTTCCCTAGACCCTTACATAGTAAATAATGATCAAGTCTTCATTACCAAGACCATGTGTAACCTCTCTTCTTTCCTGACTTCCTCTCAGGTGTGGCACTTGGTGAGGCAGCAGGAGTCCGAGCACCGGGAGGGAGAACGCACCAACAAGATGGTGTCCGAGATCTACCTCACACGACTCCTCTCTACCAAACTGACACTGCAGAAGTTTGTTGATGACCTGTTTGAGACCATCTTTAGCACTGCCCACCGTGGCTCTGCCCTTCCCCTGGCCATCAAGTATATGTTTGACTTCTTGGATGACCAGGCTCTGCAGCATGGCATTACTGACCCAGAGGTAGATATGTTCATTACAATTTATTTGCTATCTTGCCCCTAGAAAGTAATCCAGTTACAGAATATAGATATTTTATCCACAATAGCTTTTCATTAAATGCACTCAACCACTTTATACCACTGGCTAAAAAGTTTTACAGTTACAACAAGAATGAAATATAAAAATGTAAAATTGTATCTACTGTACCGTGCTGTTTCTCACTCACTAGACTAGAAGGTCAAGAGGATGCATTCAGGAGTGATTTTCCACAGTTCAAGATACCTTTATGAGCAGTGTTTTTCAATCCCTTGTGTCTGGTTTACAGGTGGTGCACACATGGAAGAGTAACAGCTTGCCTCTTCGTTTCTGGGTGAATCTCATCAAGAACCCCAACTTTGTGTTTGACATTCACAAGTCTAACATCGTGGATGCATGTCTGTCAGTGGTGGCGCAAACGTTCATGGACTCTTGCTCCACCTCTGATCACAGATTAGGTGAGGATGTTTGCTAGAACTCTGATGAGTTTTATGTGCTTTAATGCTAACATGATATTAATACAATATAATAATAATAATAATAATGTAATCTGTGAACAAGCATCAAGTCATCTCATTGTACACACAGGTAAAGACTCTCCCAGCTCAAAGCTTTTGTATGCCAAGGACATCCCCATCTACAAGGAGTGGGTGGAACGTTACTATGCAGATATTAAGATCATGCAACCCATCTCTGACCAGGATATGAATGCTATGTTGGCTGAAGAGTCTAGGGTGAGTAGCAAGTTGTGTGAGTGTTGTGGAGGCATCAGAGTTATGCTGTATAGAGTGATGAAATGGAAGTTAATGACAAACTTTTAAAAATGTATCCATATGGTACAGTACTTGCTGAAATTACCTTGAACTAGTGTATTTAATGCAGTTTAATCCACCAGAAACCCAGGTAATTATACTGTCTATATTGATGTTTTTGATGATCCAAAAATTAGATAAACTTCAAACTTTCAAAGTTTGGGGTAAAAAAACTGATAGGATATGTAAAAATTGATGTTAAACATTTCCCTCCCAAGACTTGGAGTAGTTTTACAAATGGAAAAAAGTTTATCTTCAACTGTAAGACATGCCTCAGTACAGTAGCTTATAAGCAAGTAAATGTAGCAATGTGATACTGTAGTTCTTGATAGATATTTAACACCTCCCTTACAAATTGTGTATATGTTTACAGATGCACACAACTGAGTTCAACAGCCTGGCAGCACTTGCTGAGTTGTACAACTATGCCTTCAAGTACAGTGACCAACTGACATTGACACTTGAAGAGGATGAGTTCTCCACCAAGAATCGTCTGGCTTACCGACTGGAGCAAGTGCATAGCATCATGACCACAGACCAGGACTGACAGGACGCCCCCCCGGATCCCCGCTCTGGCCCTGAGAATCATCCTCCACCTCACCACCAACCCCCCCAGCCTCCATCCCAGCAGCAGCAACAGCAGCAACAACGAGGCCAGGGACAGTACTCCCCGCCCGGACCATATGGTGGGTCACCCCCACACCATGTATATCCTGGGGCTGGGCCGTACGGGGTTTCTCCCCCCCAGTCTGCAGTGTATGACGGCCAACTGGAGACTATGTTCACGTACCGAGGCCAGGGTGCGGGACCGGGGCAAGGGCCAGGCGAGGGCGGTGGGGGTGTAGATGGCAGTGTTTATGGACTGTATGGTGTGCCCCAGCATGCCAGACTTTCCCCAGGGGCCTATGCCTCAGCACAGTTTCCTGGCCGCCCGCCCCCACAGGTATATGAGTTTGAGTATGAGGAGCCGAGGTTCACCTGAGGCTGCACCACCCTGCCCTCTCTCTGCTCAATGGGGGTTGCTGCGTAGTGCCAACCCCGGGCCCAGTGCCAGCCCAGGCCACCCAGTGAGTCGTACAGGGCCCCAGAATATCTGGGGCCCTGAAGTGAGTGTGATGTGAGGGCCCTGTAAGAAGTATATAATGAGAGATGCCATTTGGGGCCCTGGACTGAGCATGATTAAGGACCCCAAAGAGAAGCATATGGTACAGTTAGTAATGCTGTGTGAGGCCCTAGACAGATTATGCAGTATGAGTATCAATGAAGGAATGTGTGAAGCCATGTGGCATCAGCCAGGCTGGACAATTTCACACAATGGTGACTGGCAACCCTGAAAATCCCTGGCTTTTTCCAATTTACCAAATGTGACTGGTTGAGAGGTAACGAAAGTCCTGCATCCGTGATTTTTTTCCATTTTGTAAGAGAAATGAGATTTTCTTGGTGCTGTTCCATGTGTGTGCAATGTAGACTGAAAGATTTGAGTGCTACTACTGCAAAATAGAACAGAAATGTGAAGCATAAACAGTAAAGACAATTAGCACTTTGTATGGTGCTCAGTAACAGTATATTGCGTTTAGGCATCATGTTGGAATTTTTAATACTTATTTTCTACCCCTCTCAGACCCAAAGTCCCAAATGTCACTTGTTTTTTTTTAATATTATTTTTTTTTTTATCAGCCTTTATCCCCCTTTCGTCTTCCATCAATATATTTCACGGTGTCAGCACAAGAGGAGACTCATTTTGGTCTTCACTCCTTGATCCATTCACCTGTTGTTGGTCCACAGACAAGAATCTACTGAAGAGATTTATGTACAAGAGGTGCAAGCCAGTTCTGTCATCATCCCTTCAAAATTCTTAAGCTTTTGAATTATATATATACATTATCGAGGAGATTTGTGAGAGCGAGAGAGGATGAGTAATGTACAGAGGAATTGGAATGATTATTGAGTAGGTTAAAGTACCTCATATTACTTGTTTGTGATTAAGAAGAGCAGTTTGAATTAGATGTCAGAATGAACTGCCAACGCCACACATATACACACACCTCCAGAGACTCGAACAGGATACTACTGAACTTTCCCAGCCATACCCCTAACCATGTACCACCCTTTTGTGGCCAGGTAGACTAGTGCCACAGCCCAGCTTCAGACAGTATTCAGAAGAGCGGGGTCATGAGGATACTTCTGATGACCCCTACGTACCAACCCCCAATCCCCTTCAGCTTCCCCCTACCTAACCTCACGTACACCCTTGCATTTAACCAGAAAATGGAAACGTCTATAGCAATCAATTATACTCTTTTTCAATAGGCTTCTGTTGGTCCAAGTTATTACATTGACTTTGGCTGCTCTGTTTCTGTATCTACAAGGTACCATTATTCATATGTGCAAACAAAAAACCAAAAACCAAAAAAAAATTATAAAAAACAGAGGTGTTTCAAGTTTCCATGTGATATTTGATGTGTGTGGAACTGTGAGCGAGTGACTGTCTGTGCAAATACCGTTACTGCCATGTGTGTGTGTGCGCATGTGTGTGTGTGCACGCGCGCCAAGGAAAGGATAAAAACCAGCCAAGTGTGTGTATTGTCTTGGTGTTCAATGGACCTGCTTTCTTTGGAACATATTTTGCTTGCATGGTGAAATGAGGAAAGGTCATTTTTTTAAAGCTCTGTGTCCTCTTACATGTACAGTATATATATGAATATATATATTACCCCATCATAAATAAAAGATGTGGATATTGTCCACAAAAGGGAGGCATTGTTGCTACCCTCACCGGTTTGTTTATTCAGCGGAAACTGTAGTACGGTATTATATTGTGTTCTGGTGGAGTGTGCCAATGAGTCAGGGAAGCAGGACGCTAACCTCTCAGATTACAGGAGAGACGGTCTAATCCAGGTCGCGGCGCCCCCTGTTAATGTAAAAAGAATCTAATAAAATCTGGCTGGAGGCGTTGTAGACATGATTACCCACATACTTGGCCAATCAGTCGATGGCCATTGTATGTACATGCAGTTGTTCACACACGCCTGGCCCATGTGTACGTAAGTTGCTCCATTGAGTGATCCTCATCCTCGGTTCTCAATCACTGTATCATGTATTATAACAACACAACCAGCTCCCCCCCCTTCTCCCTCCCCTCATGAGATTTTACACGACTGATTCAAAAGGTGGAACTGAATGGAGATTTTTAAAGAAATAATTTAACTTGTTAAGGCCGCCTCCTTACCTAACTCATCCATGGGCAAGAAACCTGTGTATGATATGATGAGGTTCTGTGTCTTTTGAGCTTTTTATATATACTGGGACACAAGATGAGTGCAGGAAGTGTTTTTTGCAATAAAAAAATCAATGTCTCTATGTCTTTTTTATATATGTAAATTGTTTTTATTTTAATTTTTTTTTTACATAGGATGTATCAAATGTTATCATAATTATCATCTGAGATAGCCCCACTGCACCACCATGATACCAGTAGGGAAGACTGGCTGTGGCAAGGGAGGAGAATGCCTTAACCCATCTTACCCCTACTGGTGCCTTGATGGTGGTGGTGTCAGACGCGAGTTGTGGGAAGACCTCCCATGATGATGATGATGGCTTGGTCTCGTCACCCTCGCTGGGCTTCATGCCAGTTGCGAATAGACAATTTTTTTTTTATTCTGTGTGTCTTTGCACTCTCCTCTCATAGCCATCAATGTACATTCATTTTCAGTATAGTTCCTTTATATTATATATTAGTAATCATAAGCTGATTCCCCCTCCCCCCCAGCCAAAAACCCTCCCCTCTACATTTGATACAATCATTACTGGTATTAACAATAAACTACAGATGATGTTAATATACAAACTCTATCATTGTCTTAACTCTTAGCTCGCGTCAACCCCCTATCCCCTTCCCAGCCACACAACATCACACATACTTCCACCTGTTCTTACATACACACAAATACACACACACACACATACTGTACCCAACACAAACACTTCTAACTCCCTCTCATCTACATGCACACACACCTTCTTAGCCACATGCATATCACCACATCACAGCTACAAACACACACCACCTTCCCCTTCACCACACACACACACACACACACACACACACCTCCAGCAACCCCCAAGCTTCTCTCCACCGCCAGTGTTGGTGTGGGATGAAGCGGAGAGTGGGCGACTGGTTGACCCACCCTTGTTGAAGCCGGGACCCTACCATGCCAAGGATCACCACCTTAACTCTTATTTATTTTTTAATGCTAAGGCGTTGAGCGATCAAGATAACTTTGCTATTACTGTATTACATATTTTGGAAGCACATTTAAGGTAACTTACTTTTAGGATGTTTAAATATATATAATCAAATTGTAATTGTTTTTATATTGACAGTTCATTAATCTTGGTTACTGGTAAAATATTCTTGTGATGACCGTTGCAACAGATAAGTATCAAGATTAGTGAGAGGATCTTTAACGAACATCAAATTATAATATCTTGTGTCTGTGTTGTTGTCACGGTAGTATTTTTTAAATTCTTAAGTGAAGTTTGAAATCATATGCTACTGTATTGGGTTTATTGATAGGTTGGGTAATTGTCCCAGCACTTCATATTTAGAGTTGAGTTAATCACTGATGTACCAGTTATTTTTTAATTAGGTGAACATTTTTCAACAGATAATGATGAGTTTTGTATGTTTGTTCTGATTTTTCCGACATAATTACAAAAATTTAAAATTTCATTATGAAATCCATTATTTATTATGGCTGTTATTTTTATTCATAATGGTGTTATTATGTTATTCATTATGACTAGCATATTGTAATGGACATATTTATTATTATACTTGAGTCATAATTTGAGCTCTTGGCCCATCATATCCAAGGGACCCCCTGGCTCTAGTCTTCAGTTGATCACCAGTCCTCCCCTCTCCCCACTTCTCGTCTACCCTTTCCACTCCTTTCCTCCCCACCACCCCGCTACACTTCTTACCCTCCCCCATTCGCGTCCCAGTTGTACAGACGCTGTTATGTGTATGTCGAGTCTGTGTTTCATATAAATGGATCAAATAAAATTTTTTCACTGTAACCTATGGCATTTTCATTTTTGTGATCCATATGCTTTTTCTTTTTTCTAGATAAATACTATTTTGTGAGTGAGTAAAGGGTGAAATTTTAAATACAGTATAATTATATATTATTTATATATATATATATATATAGAGAGAGAGAGAGAGAACATGCTTCATGAGATTTTTTATACAATAGTCATGTCAAAGAATTGTTTTTATATGCAATATTTTATTTAATGATTTTATCATCAGGAAAAAATATCTGGTAATATGTAGCTGCATATGTATCTGCTGCTTTTGATAAATTTTACACCAATAATTATAGCAGATGATACGATAATATTACTGTAAATCTTTATCATGTAGTCAAAAGTCGTGTAGTAATGTCACATGGCTTTGGCTGTGATTGAAGATCTTTGAGTAAACTATACAATCTAGGTTTTACAGGTAAAGTTGAATTTTACAAAGGATCATCGAAATCATAATGGGTATAATTAACTCTTCATTCAAAGACCATTAAACTAAAGTTAGGACATCAGTTGAGTTCATAGAATCCCGGAGTAACATCTTTGAGGCATGAGATGAGAGTACTGTAGGTGGTTATGGAAGACAGGTAAAAGATCCACCAGGTGATAATGGGTATTTGATGAGGTGTTATAACTAACTGGCTTCATTAGACTCTATTTACACTCATTGCCTTGGATACCCACATGAGCAGGGACCCAGCAGAAGGAAGCTAAGTAGCCATCAAAAAGAGGATCATGGCCAGACTGCAAGACAAGAATAAGGAAATTATCAAGCAGAATTAAATCCTTGTATAACCATTTTCCAACACTCTGAAGGAGAGAGGATGGAAGAAGTGGAGTGTAAATATTTAGGAACACTTGTGTATGCTAAATATGGGATTTAGGAAGGAGAAATGAGAGAGAGAGCAATGTTAGGTAGGCGCTAGGCAGGTCATAGGCTCTTTATGGAAAATCATTAAGGGAAAAAGCATGAGCATGGAGGTGAAAAGGGAACTGAGAAATAGTATAGTGTAGTCTGGCCAACCCTATAACATAACATGAGTCAGAGATTTGGAACAGTACACAACAGTCTAGGATAGGTGAGTTGGAAATGAGTTACATGAGAGGAGTATGTGGGATGGGGAATGCAATGAGAATGAACGTAGTCTATAGGAGAGGTGTGGTATATGTGAGAAGGTAGTTGGTGCTGAATGTGAGGTAATTGAGAGAGTGAAGCGAAGTACAGTACATTGAGATAGTTTAGACATTTGGAGAAAATGTAAGATGGAGAGTTCACACAAAAGTTGTACGAGAGTGAGGTGGAAGGACCTGAAATATGAGCCTGTGAGGCTGTGAGGCAGACCACCAGACAGGTGGGTGAACAGAGTGGAAGAATACACGAGGGAAAGAAATGTGAATGGAAGAGGAGGGTTTGACCAAGCAAGGATGGAGTGTTCAGTACTGGAACAGGGAGAACTGGAGACTCTTCTAAGTTCAGCAGCTGCTCAGCAGTAGGCCAGTGGCAGTGGCCACCCCCTATGAATAGATAGATTAATATACAGTATATCAGCATAAATCATGTCTGATCAGGAGGTAATGTTAGATGTATTGACCCAATGGGGGATTAATAGAAGAACCTGCCAGTAGTATGAAGATCCTTCCTCAGACCCACTTGGGAAGGAAGTTCATAAATTATTATCTCTATTTTAGGACAATCATCCGACAATGACACCGAAAATATAAAGAAGTATGTAGAATATAAAGAATATTATCAGTGAAGATCTATATATATATATATATTTCAATATTTCAACTATATTTATATATTTCAAGATAAATATATAAAAAAAGTTGGTTGGAAAAGTAGAGAAAATTAAAATAAAGAGCTCAGTAGACAAGAACACGTCAGTATCAAACGATTATTACACATTGAAAGGGGCTGTTGAAAAGGCTATCCCTCACCCGACGTTGTAGTCGTACCCAATATTCTCCACAACAAACAACAACAAACCTCCTTGCTCCTTCTTTCTTGTTGTGTGAGGGTTCGAGGACGGGTGCACCTCCGTGGTAGTTCTCGACTGAGTTCATCCACCACCTGTTCCTGAGCTTCATTATTGTATTAAAGACAAACCAAAATGCCTCCCAAGTTCGACCCAACGGAAATCAAGACCGGTAAAGCTAAGATGTTTGTGATATTTAACGATACTTAAGACGGAGGGGTTCATGTGGGAGGTAAGGAACATGGTGCTGGTACTCATGTTGACATAAGGTATTTTATAGTTATGTCAAGTTTGGATATGGTTTGAAACTTGAGACTAATATAGAAATTGGATTTGGTGTTGATTAATCTGGTGATGAAATGGTGTGTTGGGTGAATTACTTATTAGTCTTTTATTTCAATATTGTTAAACAACAAATTGTTCTGTGTTATTTAATCAATCATGATAATGCATTAATTTATTTTTGAAGAAATACAACCTTACATACGTGTCTTGTGCCATGCAGTGTTTTTATTTATTAATTATGTTATGTTTTGGCTTAATAACCATGTCTCATCTTTCCTCATGGGTTGTGACATAGTAGGGAGCCAATAGAAAAAGTGTTTTTAAGGTCGCAGATCAACAGTTATGTTGAATTTGCATTACCCAAAAACACAACAACATTTGGAGAATTCAATTGGTTGTATATTGATTGCATTTGAGTGTTAAAAGAAGCGTTTTGCATGATCTAGATTTCGATATCCAGTAACTCTTACACACTTTGAAATCCGTTAAACCCAGAGTAAGCTAACTTCACCAATTGAGTTGTGCTCAGCATAGTTGCCAGCTTACCATTTGAAGCTTTTCTTTTTTCTTTCTGTAACATTAAGCTAGCCAGCAAGGTTTTCCCCATGTTTCCTTATCCTCCTCCTGCAGGAACCACACATGTGCAAGATCCTTGCAGCCTAACAGTTTTCCTTTTTTCTTCAGTATGATTAATTATCAACAGGAAGAGTCTTATTTTTTGAAGGAAGAACCACATTTCCTCCCAAGTATATTAAAGTAAATTTACATGATATATATTAATGCTCTAATCCCTGACATATTACAAATCTGGGTATTAGTCAAGCATTTGTCCGTAATCACTCCCATTAATTCTTTTCTGTCAAATGTATTTCTTAATACATGTACGTCATTTCCTTATTGGGTATTGCCGTCGCAAATGCATTAAATACAACTACCCTTAATTAATTGATTAAATTTTCTGCTGGTATTCGTTCTGGCCACATGCGGCATACCTAGCAGGAACCGGTTCCAGCACTGATTCTAGTGATTCTTGATGGCTTATCTTAGAATCGGTTCTCACCTCTGAACTAGTTCCAAGGAAACGGTTCCACCAATCGTAGTTGTTGTGTGCCTTTTATTTAATGCACTTGCTGTGCATCTCAGTCAGCAAATTAAGGCTTTAAAACGGCATTAGACAGCAATTATATATCATTGTCAGTTAATATTAGGTACCGGTTCCAGCAGTTCCTTTCGTATTGAGAACCGGAACCGTCGGTTCCAGTATCATAATATCAATTCAAGGTGGTCGCCAAGTGTTTACATCAAGGCTCCACAGATAGGTTAGGTCCTGGTAGTTTGCTGCAGTCCTGATTAGGTTAGGTTAGGTCAGGTGAGGTCTACCTAATTCTATTTAATGTGTTGTAGTGTTTTTCAGACGAATCTAGTTCAAATATGGCAAAAATAAGGTGTTTCCGGAGATTGGGTTGGGGGAGGGGGGGGGGGTGATATCTCCCAAAACACTAATTTGCAACGGTTGTGAACAATAAATTTGTTATAAACACACTATAAAACATTGCATTCTGAAAACATTGAGTCGAAAACAAATTATGGACTAACGCTTAACTATTACCCAAATCTGTAAGAAGCTCATGTTTTGTATGGGTCCAGACTTGAAGTTTCAAAATATTGCTACCGTTTGATATGTGAACTAGAAAGGATGAGTCTAAAGCAGGAGAAACCAAAAAGACCAACAGGCCTATCTCTATGGTGTGTGCCATACCATTAACATTTTAGTAGTTACAGTAATATTCTGTACTGGTAAGCAGTGCTGCCATAGCGTATAGAAACATGGTATATAAATAATGCAATTTTGCAAGTATTGTGTACCTGAAGAGGTTTTGTAAAGGAAAAAAAAATTTGGAAAACTTAGTATGTATTAATGTACAGTAGCCCAACTAAGTTCGCCGACAAAATATTTACTTACTGGCAACGTCGACTGCTGTCATTCTTGTCCCAAGCCTTTATCATCTCTCCATATGTATCAACAGTCAGTGTTGCCAAGTTTTTTTTTCCTTACAGGTGTGAACCCTGAGAGTTTAGACTCGTGAGCGTAGACGAAGGGTATATATATATATATATATATATATATTTATATTATGATAAGCCAAATGGAAATTTTAGATAAATGAAAGAAGACATTGTATTATATTTTAATAATTTATTTACTTAGAAAGACAGGAAACTCCTGATAGAACACACACACACACACACACACACACACACACACACACACACACACATTTACTCACTCATAATAAAAATACACTATACTGGACAAGTCAGTGTTTGCTCCAACCGCCATTGCTGTGTCAGGTCAACCAGGTCTCTCTCTCTCTCTTAGTTATCATTTTGCCCTATTCATTTATTCCTCATCTTTATTTATTGAATTATATCTGTTGTGTCCTTTTCACATTCCATTTTGTTTATTGCAAGATCGAATATTGTGTTATATAGCAAAGTCCATGACACACTCACACTATTGTGAAGTAAGGGCTCAAATTCAGAATTTCTGGAGATTTTTGTCCTCTTGTATTAATAAAATATGTGTAATATAATTGCTGTGACTGAGTTGCCTGTACTTGGAATAATGTTTTATTGGATGGAAGGAGCAGGCATACCATAAATATTTAATTGCAAACTAAAGTTGAAACTACCGACAGTGTGTCTTCGGTGTGTTGGTGGAGAAATGGCTGCCACCTCCTCCCTCGCCCCCAAGATCGGTCCCCTGGGTCTCTCCCCAAAGAAAGTTGGTGATGACATCATGAAGGCTACTGGTGACTGGAAGGGTCTCAAGGTGGGTTGCTCTTTTATATACATGCATAATGGTATGTGTTATCTTGTTACTATGCCATGCTGTTAATACACAATCTCATGAGCTCTTATACAGTACTGTATTGTCATAATTATCTGCTTGACAAGTATTGAGGGATATGGGGTTATTGGTATCTGGAGATGGATGAGTCATGTATATGAGAAACTTGTTTAAGCTAATTGATTATATTGTTTTGTAGGTGACTGTGAAGTTGATCATCCAAAATAGGCAGGCAAGAGTTGAGGTTGTGCCCTCTGCTGCATCTCTTGTCATCAAGGCATTGAAGGAACCACCACGTGACCGCAAGAAGGTCAAACATGGTAAGTTCCTTCTATACTTACATGCATGAGTGTTTGTTGGAGCCATTTAAAAACACTGTAAATACACAATACAGAAAAACTTTGCAATTCTGTTTTTAAACAGAGATACGACAAGTATCTGAGGAAAATATTTTGCAAAGTATTAATGTTTGTACTATCAAGAAGGATCTATGTTTATTTAATCATTCTCACTTTTCTTAGTCAAGCACACTGGCAATCTGTCCCTGGACCAGATGATTGAGATTGCCCGAACCATGAAGGTGCGTTCCCAGGCCAAAGATCTCTCTGGTACCCTTAAGGAGTGTCTTGGTACTGCACAGGTGAGCTTTTTCATTCTTATTGAATTTTAGTTGAACTATTAATATATATATATATCTTTTTTTTTCCTCATTGCCAAAGGTCTAGGGCAGTGGTTCTCAACCTTTTTCTGTCCATTCCTCCCTCCATGAATTCTCAACATTCATGTGGCTCCCCTGCATATTTTCCCAAATCCCACCCGGAGAAAAAAAAAAAAAGGTTTAAATAAAATAAAAACAATGTTGATGAAGAGAACACTTGCTTTATTTAAGTATTCTGCCAGGACAGAGTGATGCAAGTTTTTTTTTTTTTTTTTTTTTTTTTTTTTTTTTTTTTTTTTGTCCATGGCAAGAATTGTATAATTTGTGACAGCCCGCCATTCCCCCCCTAAATTCTTGCCTTTTCATTTATTTTTTCTAACGAGTTGGGGTGTCCCTTTGGCAAAATTCTTCCATTGCAACTTGACTTTATATTTCAGCCACTCGTGCCCCAATCATATTTACATATTGTTTTTCTTACACTGATCCCTTGGGCTTCATCTCACATGTACTACCATACTGTACTTGACTATCCCTCCACCATTCTTCCCTGCTCATCAGTGTGTATTCACATCAACCTAATCTCATTTCCTCTGACAATTCATTGGTATTCTTTATTATGCCTAAACAGTGCCTGGAAGGTGGTACATGCAAAGTGAGAGTATCTTTTATGAGATTCCATGCTTTAAATTCAAGGACTTTTTATTAAATATCCACTCCTGCTGACATTTGGTGTGGGACAATAGAAAGTCGAGAATAACTGCTCATCACGGTCGCTGGTTGTCTATCCAATGTCATCTCAGCATTACCCAAGGGCACTACATAATTATTAGAGATAAGTTTTGTAAAGAAAACTGGAGTCCCTCTATTGTGAGAGGCAGGTCACCAGTCAGATGGCAGAACAGAGTGGAAGAGTATGTAAGGGAAAGAAACATGGGGGGCAGAGGAGGGTTTGACCAAGTAAGAAGGGAGTGTTGGAACAGGGAAAACGGGAAACTCTTCTGCTGTGGCCATTCCCATTGGGGGAGTTCCCGGAGGGATCACAGCGTAAGAGCTATAGATAGATAGATAGACATGAATTTTGTTTATTTTGTTCAGATACTTTTTCCCCAACTGTACTGTAACTGCAAATTTACATTCAACTCTACTTTGTATAAATAGATTAAAATTGTTTTCACTTTACCAACAGAGCATTGGATGCACAATAGAAGGGCAGAACCCACATGAGATCATCGAGGGCATTGATGATGGCAGTGTTGAGGTTCCTGCTGAGTGATGTACCTGCCTTCACTGCACCTTGTTTCATCAGTAGCAGACATGAGAATGGCAAACAGAAGTACTTGGTCCCCATATTATTATGACCTGAACTTTGGCTCATCAACATTCCAATTTGAACCATTCCTCTGAGTTGTTACAGTGAAATAAAGGCTTGTGTGGTGAATAGTTTGTGTGCATTTTCCAATACTTGTAACACTTTGTTTTTTAATACAGTTAACATAAATTGCTTTTTGAAGTACAGTATACTTTTTTCTTTGTTGTATTTAGTAGAAATGCTTGTAAGCCTGTGTAAACAGTTTTATAGACTTGCTTCAGTTTTTTTTTTTTTTTTTGGGGGGGGGGTGGGGGTTAAGCTTTGAGTTTATGTGCGATGTCTCTTCACTAACCATTTACTTCTTGGTGAACAGCTCGACATTACTAAAGAAAAACTATTTGATGCCACTTGGCTGCAGAACATTATTTCACCTTGAGTGACATTGAATCTTATTTCTGGGAGAATATATAGCAAGATATTCTCCAGATAATGGTTTTTCTCTAATGCACCACAGTTGACCTTTATGCAGTCAGTCCAAAATATTTTTAAGTGTAGGCTATTACAGGCTGGGTGCTTGGGTTACACCAGCTGCACTCATTTATACAGGCTCATTTTATTCTCTACAAAAGTCTGTATCACAGGCTAACTGGACCCCAAGTATATTTCAACCCCAGTCACCTACAGCAGCCAGAAATGTTGTGAACTATATTGGTAAAAAATTTGTCAATATATAAGCACTGAGAGGTGGGGGGAGATAGGAATAGGGAAGTGTATATGAATGTGTCTGGAAGAAGGAAGGTTTATTATAAGAGGGAGGGTGAGAGAGACTATTTATTGTCATATAATTACTGCATATCCCATAGCAAGTAGTGATTATACCCTGCTTCATGCACCGAATTTTACTGCTTTACAAAACGCTGCATAATCCAAGATGATTGTGGTCGGTTCAATTATGTGAGGATAGGAAATTAGACTAAATTTACAAAGGAGAATATACGGACTGAATATACAAGACGAGATTTAATATACAAATGAGAATACAATAAATTCTAAAACTAGGATAGTGTCACAAAAAAACAACGACAATAATACTGGAGGGGATTTAATAATTAGTGTAATTTTGGTGTGTTAAATTATGTGATATGAAAGTACTGATAATATTACTTGGGTATAAAATTACCCTCGGTGGTTGTGTGCTGGAACAGGGAGAACTGGAGACTCTTTGAGTTCAGCTGCTATGGATAGATAAGTGTACAGTATATCAGCATAAATCATGTCTGATCAGGAGGTAATGTTAGATGTATTGACCCCATGGGGGATTAATTGAAGAACCTGCCAGTAGTATGAATATCCTTCCTCAGACCCACTTGGGAAGGAAGTTCATATGATCTCTATTTTAGGACAATCATCCGAAAATATAAAGAAGTATGTAGAATATAAAGATGGCATTATCAGTGAAGAACTATTATTTCAAGATAAATATATAAAAAAATAGAGTTGGTTGGAAAATTAGAGAAAATAAGATCAAGGGAGGATGAAATGGGGTACAGAAGTGCAAAGAAATGCACGTAAAGCAGTGGCGAAGGCGGAGGCTTGTCATGAATTGTATGAAGAGTTGGAAACATCCGAGGGAGAGAACAGGATATCAAGGAATAGTTACAAGGCAACAAAAGATGTAAATCATGTGAAGCAGATGAAGGATGCAACTGGAGTAATTTTAAGAGATGATAGGAAGATTCAAGAGAGATGGAAGAAGTATTTCGATGGTCTGCTGAATGAGGAGAACCCACTGGATCATCATGAAGATGGAATACCATATCCAAGGCTGACAAGAAAAGTAGAGAGAGAAGTCGTGAGAGCTCTAAAGGCGCCTTCACACGGGGCAACTCGCGGCGATTTTTGTTGCCAGCAACACCCGCAAGTGTTAGCCGGCAGCAAATCTGGGCCCTGCGAGCGAAATTGCCGGGAGACCGCTCTGTTGGTGTTTTGCTGCCGGCAGCGGCTGACTCCAAGTGAAGTGCCGTTGAAAAAGTTAAAAAATAGCCATCGCCACTCACCAGCAGACGACAACAACAAGGAAGACAACACAACCACTTGAGCATTTGTGTACCAGCGTGTAGCGGTGAGAGTTATTACCTCAAGCTCAACATGTGGACTCGGGATACAGAAGTAGCGCTGCTTGAGCACGTAAGGGAGTATATGCATCTTTGGGACCACAAGGATCGTCTATACACCAAACAGAGCCTACGGAGAGCTACATATGAGAAAATAGCTGTCACAAACGTTTTTTCTTGGGTTTTTTCGTCATCAGGGCCAAAATAATTGTTGCTTCAGCGATCGCGTCGTCAGAGGAGGAGTCCATCTTGTTTGTGTACATTTGCAGCCAGCCGCTGAGCCGCCAGCTTCATGAGCCCGCCCGTGTGTAGACTTTTCTTTGAATATTGCCGGCAACACCTGCCAGTAGCAGTTGCCGGCAACAAAAATCGCCGCGAGTTGCCCCGTGTGAAGGCGCCTTTTTTAAAAGAATATTGAAAAACAGCAAGGCAACTGGACCGGATGAAATCCATGGAGGTATAATATATTATACCTCCATGATGAAATCCAAGCGAAATGGGGGAGTTGGAGAGATGTATCAGGAGTATTGTGTGACAGTAAAATGCAAATGAAATTAAAGGGAAAGGTGTACAGCACTGTTGTGAGACCAGCGTTGACGTATGGAGCAGAGGCATTACCTGTTTAGAAAGAAAATAAGGAGAGACTGGATGTAGCAGAAATGAGGATGCTAAGCTGGATGCAAGGATGATAGACTATTATGATGTATTATCCTTGGCTGGATGTGTGACGTGACGAGGGAGGACCGACTCAGAAATACAAGGATCAGAGGAACAATGAAGTTGGTGGAGATTTCGAAGGAGACACAGGAAACAAGACTTATAGATGGTACTGACACGTAATGAGGAGGGATGGAGCAAGTGAGGAGAGGAGAGTTCTGGATATGGAAGTACAAGGAAGGAGAAGGAGAGGAAGACCCAAGATGAGATGGAAAGATTATATACAAGCGGACATGAGAGAGAAGGGACTGGATACCAACATGGCAGGGGACAGAAGCAGGTGGAAGCGGCTCATCAAAAACAGCGACCCCGTATGAAGACAGGCTAATAAGCTGACGACGACGACTAGATGGACCGTTGAAAAGGCTATCCCTCACCCGACGTTGTAGTCGTACCCAATATTCTCCACAACAAACAACAACAAACCTCCTTGCTCCTTCTTTCTTGTTGTGTGAGGGTTCGAGGACGGGTGCACCTCCGTGGTAGTTCTCGACTGAGTTCATCCACCACCTGTTCCTGAGCTTCATTATTGTATTAAAGACAAACCAAAATGCCTCCCAAGTTCGACCCAACGGAAATCAAGACCGGTAAAGCTAAGATGTTTGTGATATTTAACGATACTTAAGACGGAGGGGTTCATGTGGGAGGTAAGGAACATGGTGCTGGTACTCATGTTGACATAAGGTATTTTATAGTTATGTCAAGTTTGGATATGGTTTGAAACTTGAGACTAATATAGAAATTGGATTTGGTGTTGATTAATCTGGTGATGAAATGGTGTGTTGGGTGAATTACTTATTAGTCTTTTATTTCAATATTGTTAAACAACAAATTGTTCTGTGTTATTTAATCAATCATGATAATGCATTAATTTATTTTTGAAGAAATACAACCTTACATACGTGTCTTGGGTATTTATTGAAAGAATTACCGTTTTGCAGCAGTGTTGCCAGATCCGGCTGGGTCCCAGTATTTTACCCCCGTCATTTATTGTACTTTACCACGGTTATTTCCCGGTAGTTTGCCCAGGTTAGGTCCCAGTAGTTTGCCCAGGTTAGGTCCCGGTAGTCTGATGCGGTCTAGGTTAGGTTAGGTCAGGTCAGGTAAGGTCAGGCTAATTTCAAAATGCCCCATTTGAATATGCCCTATCTTGGAAATGGGGCATTTGCGGAGGAAATGCCATAGAAGAAAATAGTCTTAGAATGGTCTAAATAAGTGGGTAATGAAGGTAGAAAAAACGTACGCAATAACGGTAATTCATTCAATATTTACCGTGTCTTGTGCCATGCAGTGTTTTTATTTATTAATTATGTTATGTTTTGGCTTAATAACCATGTCTCATCTTTCCTCATGGGTTGTGACATAGTAGGGAGCCAATAGAAAAAGTGTTTTTAAGGTCGCAGATCAACAGTTATGTTGAATTTGCATTACCCAAAAACACAACAACATTTGGAGAATTCAATTGGTTGTATATGAATTAATGTGTAATGTGAATATCTTGTATGATTATTTATTGGATATTTTTTAGGAGCTTGAAAGCTCGGCCTGCTGCTTTACTTTCATTTGTTTTATATCCTATAGGTTTAAAACAACATTGTAACTTAAGATACAGTCTACATATTGCAAACTAAAGTTGTAATTGCCAACAGTGTTTTTGGTACGTTGGTGGGGAGATGACTGCCACCTTCTACCCTGCCCCTCAAGATCATTACCCCAGATCTCCAAAGGAAGTTGATGACCACATGAAGGCTACCAGTGACTGGAAAAGTATCAAGGTCAGTTGCTGATATTACACAATACTTGTTTTGGTAAATATTGAAATAATTACCGTTATTGCGTACGGTTTTTCTACCTTCATTACCCACTTATTTAGACCATTCTAAGACTATTTTCGGTATTTATTGAAGGAGTTACCATTTTGTAGCAGTGTTGCCAGATCCGGCTAGGTCCCAGTGTTTTGCGCTGGTCATTTCCTGTACTTTACCACGGTTATTTCCTGGTACTTTGCCCAGGTTAGGTCCCGGTAGTCTGCTGTGGTCTAGGTTAGGTTAGGTAAGGTCAGGCAAATTTCAAAATGCTCCATTTGAATATGCCCTATCTTGGAAATGGGGCATTTGCGGAGGAAATGCCATAGAAAAAAATAATCTTAGAATTGTCTAAATAAGTGGGTAATGAAAGTATAAAAACCATATGCAATAACGGTAATTCTTTCAATATTTACTGTGTTGATGGCTGAGAGTGAAAGGGAGTGGTAGAGGGTGGTAGACGAATTTCAGTCTGTGTCTAAACGAAGGAAACTGAAGGTGAATGTTTGTAAAACTAAAGTGATGGTATTTGAGAGAGCAGAAACTGAAGTAATTGATTTTGCTACACGTTACAGAGTGGCTGTGCCAACTGGGACGAAGTGTGAGATAACTCTGAGGGGTGAGAGGATGGAGGAAGTGAAGGAGTTTAAGTACCTGGGTACAGTTCTGTGTAAACATAGGAGTATGGAAGGAGAAATCAGGGAGAGAGCAGTGAAGGGTAGACAGGTCATAGGATCACTAGGGAGGATTATGAAGGGTAGAAGTGTGAATATGGAAGTGAAAAGGGGACTATGAAATAGTATAATCCTGACAACACTGACATGTGTGTCGGAGACATGGACATGGAGTAGGGCTCATCAGTCTAGAATAGGTGCTGTGGAAATGAGTTACTTGAGAGGAGCATGTGGACTTACTAGGTGGGATGGAGAAAGTAATGAGTGTGTATGAGTGAGAGGGCAATTGGTATTGAATGTGGAGTGGTTGAGAGAGTGAAGCTTAATACATTGAGATGGTTTGGACATGTAGAGAGAATGCAAGGCAAGGAGTTTGTAAAGAAGGTGTATGGAAGTGAAGTTGTAGGACCTGGTGTGAGAGGAAGACTGCCGGTTAGATGGCAGAACAGAGTGGAAGAGTATGTAAAGGAGAGAAGCATGAAGGGCAGGGGAGGGTTTGACCAAGTAAGGAGGGAGTGTTGGAACAGGGAGAACTGGAGGCATTTCTGCCGTAGCCATCCCCTTGGGGGGTATTCCCGAAGGGAACGAGGCATCGGAGCTACCATATAGATAAATAGATAGATAGTTTGGATATAGTTTGAGACTTGACTAATATTCAAAATGGATTTGGTGTTGACTAACCTGGTGATGAAATGGTGTTGGGTGAATTATTTATTAGTCTTTTATTTCAATATTATTTTTGAGGCCTGAACAACAAATTGTTTTCCGTTATTTAATCAATCGTGGTAATGCATTAATATATTTCATTATTTTTTTATTTTTTTTTATGTTTTGGCTTAATAACCATGTCTCATCTTTCCTCATGGGTTGTGACATAGTAGGGAGCCAATAGAAAAAGTGTTTTTAAGGTCGCAGATCAACAGTTATATTGAATTTGCATTACCCAAAAACACGACATTTGGAAGATTAAATTGGTAATAATATATAATGTGAATATCTTGTATAATTATTTGGTAATATTCAGGTGCTTGTCCATTATATCTGTTTGACTCGAGGTTTTCAGAATGCAATGTTTTTAGTGTGTTTTTTAATAAATCTGTTGTTCAAACCTGTCGTAAATTATTGTATTTGTTACCACCCCCACTCCCTCCACCTAATCTCCAAAAACACTCATTTTCGCCAGATTTGAAGTACAGACTCATCTGAAAGACACTATAATGCATTAAGTAGAATTAGGTAGACCAGGCCTTATCTAACCTAATCAGGACCGCGACACACTACCAGAACCTAAATGCGACAAACTACCTGGACGTCTATATTTTTAAATTTTTTAATATATTTTTTTTATATATATCGTATGTTTCGACACTGGACATAGGTTTCATCAACCCCATAACTGTGGTCCAGGTCAACTGCTACACACACACACACACGTCACGACTTCTGAACTGGTAACCAGCCACAGATGGAGGGAAGTGAGGGTAATTCCCAAATACTGCAGGTGTTATGGTACCAGCGAGGGTGTTTTAAGACATTCGGTGGCCTTATAGTTAGTGTCTGAAACTCAGATAGAAAGAGTAAATATTCTCAGGCCCTCACCTGAAAGGAAACGATCTCCCGACCGATGGATTACGAGTCCAGAACACTAACCACTCAGCAACCATTAATTGGAGTTAACCTATACGTTACTTTTTTATTCGAGAGTACCCGGTAGCTTGTTCTGTCGATAAATACAGGCCTTGATACCCGTGGGGCAGTTCACTGCAGTCGGTAACATTCCTTGGGCACGTATAAAGTGTAAACTGGCTTCGTTAGTCTCAAAACAGCACTGAAGAATACGATCGGGGATAGTCAGACACTCGGTACATAAGGAAGTCATTCTAATGAATTTGTAGTTGAGGCTCATTAATCAAGCACACTGATTGGCCGTTGAAATTGAGGCTCATTAATCATGCACATTGATTGGCCGTCCGCTTGAATATGGCTGCTGTACACCCTGTGGATAAAGAAAAATGGAATCATGTAAGGGTATGTGTATTATGAGAGCTATGCGTTTGCGACGAAAATAGCTTATGAGGAAATGACATGCATGTACGAAGAAAAGTATTTGACAGGAATAAATTGATGGTAGTGATTATGGACAAGCGCCCGAATAATACTGATTATTTGGTGGATATTATATAAGAGCATAATTGAATCTTGCCAATTTGTTTGATATTTCCCATGTTGAAGGGATGTTATCTGGGCAGTGGGTAGCTAGCTATAACTGCAGTTTATGGTAGTATGTTCCTTAATAAGATCCTAGGGTATATATTCACATTATTTCCTAAGTATCTGTTTACTGTGATTTGAGTGATATTGATATTCATTTTATTAGCTCTACCTGCTGCTTTACATTTTGATATCCTATAAGTTTAAAACACAACATCGTAACCTAAGATACAGTCTACATATTGCAAACTAAAGTTGTAATTGCCAACAGTGTTTTTGGTACGTTGGTGGGGAGATGACTGCCACCTTCTACCCTGCCCCTCAAGATCATTACCCCAGATCTCTCCAAAGGAAGTTGATGACCACATGAAGACTACCAGTGACTGGAAAAGTATCAAGGTCAGTTGCTGATATTACACAATACTTTTTTTCTAGAGAGGAATTCGTTTAGCCTATCTGGTGTTTGTAAGTCATTCATGTTAGTACATTATTTTAATCCCATTATATTTTGATGTATGTGCCTGAAAACCAATGAAAGATGTTAGTGACAGATTTACTTGGATGAATTAACAACTGAATATTTGTTATGGTGGGGTATAGATAAGTACCTAGGTTGGTAAATATTTGCTGTTGTTAGTCTTGGATTGCATTAGATTTACTGGAGAGAGAAAATAAATGAAATGGGTGAACCTGTACATAGTAGTTTAGGAAGGCGTTGACATAAGGTATTTTATAGTTATGTCAAGTTTGGATATGGTTTGAAACTTGAGACTAATATATAAATTGGATATGATGTTGATTAACCTGGTGATGAAATGGTGTGTTGGGTGAATTATTTATTTAGTCGTATTTCAATATTGTTGAACAACAAATTGTTCTGTGTTATTTAATCAATCATAGTAATGCAATAATTTATTTCAAAGAAATACAACCTTACATACGTGTCTTGTGCCATGCAGTGTTTTTATTTATTAATTATGTTATGTTTTGGCTTAATAACCATGTCTCATCTTTCCTCATGGGTTGTGACATAGTAGGGAGCCAATAGAAAAAGTGTTTTTAAGGTCGCAGATCAACAGTTATGTTGAATTTGCATTACCCAAAAACACAACAACATTTGGAGAATTCAAATGGTTGAATATGAATTAATGTGTAATGTGAATATCTTGTATGATTGTTTATTGGATATTTGATAATAATCAAGCGTTTGTCCATAATCTGCTATCGACTCGAGGTTTTCAGAATGTAATGTTTTATAGTGTGTTTTGAACGAATTTATTGTTGACAACCGTTGCAAATTAATGTTTTGGGAGACATCACCCCCCCCCGCCTCCCCCAACTTAATCTCCGAAAACACCTAATTTTCGCCATATTTGAACTTGATTCGTCTGAAAAACACTACAACGCATTAAAGAGAAATAGGTAGACTTCACCTGACCTAACCTAACCTAATCAGGACGGCGGCAAACTACCGAGACCTAACCTTTGCAAAATACGGGGCCTGGATGTAAACATTTGGCGGCCATCTTGAATTGATATTATTATACTGGAACCGGTGGTTCATGTTAATGCATTTGCGACGGAAATACCCAATAAGGAAATGATGTACATGTATTAGGAAGTATATTTGACCTAAAAAAATTAAAGGGAGTGACTATGGACAAACGCTTGACTAATACCGGATATTTTTTAGGAGCTTGAAAGCTTGGCCTGCTGCTTTACTTTCATTTGTTTTATATCCTATAGGTTTAAAACAACATCGTAACCTAAGATACAGTCTACATATTGCAAACTAAAGTTGTAATTGCCAACAGTGTTTTTGGTACGTTGGTGGGGAGATGACTGCCACCTTCTACCCTGCCCCTCAAGATCATTACCCCAGATCTCTCCAAAGGAAGTTGATGACCACATGAAGGCTACCAGTGACTGGAAAAGTATCAAGATCAGTTGCTGATATTACACAATACTTGTTTTGGTAAATATTGAAAGAATTACCGTTATTGCGTACGTTTTTTCTACCTTCATTACCCACTTACTTAGACCATTCTAAAACTATTTTCTAGAGAGGAATCTGTTAGCCTATCTGGTGTTTGTAAGTCATTCATGTTAGTACATTATTTTAATCCCACTATATTTTGATGTATGTGCCTGAAAACCAGTGAAAGATGTTAGTGACAGATTTACTTGGATGAATTAACAATTGAATATTTGTTATGGTGGGGTATAGATAAGTACCTAGGTTGGTAAATATTTGCTGCTGTTAGTCTTGGATTGCATTAGATTTACTGGAGAGAAATTAAATGAAATGGGTGAACCTGTACATAGTAGTTTAGGAAGGCGTTGACATAAGGTATTTTATAGTTATGTGAAGTTTGGATATGGTTTGAGACTAATATATAAATTGGATATGGTGTTGATTAACCTGGTGATGGAATGGTGTGTTGGGTGAATTATTTATTAGTCTTTTATTTCAATATTGTTGAACAACAAATTATTCTGTTATTTAATCAATCATGGTAATGCATTAATTTATTTCAAGGAAATACAATTTTACATGCGTGTCTTGTGCCATGCAGTGTTTTTATTTATTAATTATGTTATTTTTGGCTTAATAACCATGTCTCATCTTTCCTCAATGGGTTGTGACATAGTAGGGAGCCAATAGCAAAAGTGTTTTTAAGGTCGCAGACCAACAGTTATGTTGAATTTGCATTACCCAAAAACACAACAACATTTGGAGAATTCAATTGGTTGAATATGAATTAATGTGTAATGTGAATATCTTGTATGATTATTTATTGGATATTTTTTAGGAGCTTGAAAGCTCGGCCTGCTGCTTTACTTTCATTTGTTTTATATCCTAAAGGTTTAAAACAACATTGTAACCTAAGATACAGTCTACATATTGCAAACTAAAGTTGTAATTGCCAACAGTGTTTTTGGTACGTTGGTGGGGAGATGACTGCCACCTTCTACCCTGCCCCTCAAGATCATTACCCCTGATCTCTCCAAAGGAAGTTGATGACCACATGAAGACTACCAGTGACTGGAAAAGTATCAAGGTCAGTTGCTGATATTACTCAATACTTGTTTTCTAGAGAGGATCTGTTAGCCTATCTGGTGTTTGTAAGTCATTCCATGTTAGTACATTTTTTAATCCCATTATATTTTGATGTATGTGCCTGAAAACCAGTGAAAGATGTTAGTGACCGAGATTTTCTTGGATGAATTAAAGACTGAATATTTATTATGAACTTCAAACTTAGGAAGGTTTCAATTTTCTGTTGTCCAAAATTACATCCCTTGTTCTCAGTTTTTATTACTTAGATTTTTCTCTTTCCTTAGTAAGAATTAGGACTGTAATCTGATACTTCTGCTTTATTCTTTATTTTGATATGTCTGAAGATTTCTCCTCAGTTCTGAATAGTATACTGGAAACTAAAATTGTAATTGCCGGCAGTGTGTCTTCGGTGTGTTTGGGAGATGACTGCCACGATGGTCCTCCTGGGATTCACCCTAAAGAATTTTGGTGACATCGCGAAAGCTACTAGTAACTGGAGATGTCTCAAGGTCAGTTGCTCATATCTTTTTCTGGAGTAGTGCCTATTTTGCGTTAGCTGATTTCGTGTTTCTATGGGGAGAAAAGGCATCAATAATATATATTAAACATTAATGAAAATGAATTCAGTACGGGACTTTGTTTAAGCATATTATTTCATAATGGAGACACACAGGCTGCATAGCTTATGAAAATGTTGGCATGTATTTAGTTGTATGGTGTATAATGTGCAAATCCAACAGATGTAATCTACATCCATTTATTTTGCTTTGCACATCATTAGTCATTACTAAAAGTATGGCCAATACATAACACCACATCAACTGTTTTGTTGAATTGGCATAACCCAGAAACAACACATGAGAATTAAATTGATTGAATAGGAGTTTATACATTGTGAATATCTTGCAGGATTAACTAAGTGGATATTTTATAAGAGCACTTGGATTCCTAACATCTTGAGTTTTACATTTCCAAGGGATTAATGTGGATAAAAGGTAGTTACAACTACAGTTTTAAGACAGTATGTGCCATGGGAAGATCCTTGAATAAGTATTCACATTATGCATTTTAAAACTTCAAATAATTCCAGGTTTCTCTGAAATGGCAGTATTGAGGTTCCTGCCGAGTGATGAGGCTGTTAGTGCTGGACCAGGGTCCAAGGAGTGTTGGAGAGCAACTGAACAGAGTTTGAAAAAGTGAGGCTCAACGTTGAGAATGGTCTGGAAAATTCACTTGTTCGAACTCTGTTCAGTTGCTCTCCAACATTCCCAGCACTATCTGCCATGGCTGTACCTGTCTTCACTGCACCTTGTTTCATCAGCAGCAGACATGAGAATGGCAGACAGAAGTACTTGGTCACCATATTTTTATGATCTGAACTTTGGTTTATCAACATTTCGGTTTGAATCATTCTTTTGAGTTGTTAAAGTGAAATAAAGGCTTTTATAGTGAATAGTTTGTGTGCATTTTCCAAATAATGTTAAGTTCTTATCTGTAATATGTATATATATTTATGAAGGATAGGTAAGAGTGGATGAAATTAGCCAGGAGGAATGTATATATGGTTTGAGCATATATTTCCTATCCGTGGAATGGTTTTGTGCACTAAGGTTACTATAGAAAGGGCTTGTAAGGGGCAATATAGTTGCTCGAGTACCACAGTTCACTGGGTATTTTCTCCTAATTATTATGGCCTCGGCCACTCCCGTCTATGTTTCACAGGCTTGTGTGGCTGTGACTGAATCACTGACGACGGCGACAAGTTTATTGTTGTCTGCAGGGTATGTTAATATTGTATAGTGAATATGTTTGTTAGGTGATGATCCTTTATTTTTAGCTTTAGTTGGCGAGTGTACAGTATAGTACTGTACATACCTTTGCCATGAGTGTCCAGACTGGTTGAATTAATATCCATTTTTGAAGTAATGAGATATCCAAAAATAGGTATTTCAGTTAATTAAATGAGGACTCTGGTATTCTCATATCTGAGATAATTATAATTAGCAAATTTATATGCAACAAACTTCTGTTGACTATGGTACGAGGCGTCGGGCAGCAATGCTCACGGCTACGTTTAAAAACGTTCATGGTGCATACGATGGTGTGGTACTGGTACGATGGCTGCATAGAAAAACAATTCAGCCGTCGTACTGTTACCACCATCGTATGCACCACGGATGTTCTTGCGTACAATTCAGCAACAATGTTTACAACTTTATGCCTTTGACTCCAACACTGGCAATTATTTATGTGGTGTGTTATTTATTTATTTATAAACTCTAGACTTCAAACAATTAGGGTTATTAAGCAATTGTCTCACTTGACCACAACTCTACAAAATTTATATGAAAGGCGATTGATTATGCTTTAAATTAGAATAAAATGCAAATAGGTCGTGGGATGAGTATATAATTATAAAGGACCAGTCTTCGTCAATTTTTCTTTCCAGCCCTTCCTAAACCAACGTGTTGAAGGATATCGAGGCCGTTGCTCTCCTTAGTTGAAAAATAATATACTCCTTTAGTGAAATTTACAAAACTAATCTCTGGATAGATAGATAATTTAACGAGTTTGTGGGCGTGACAGCCAGCCAACAACGCCTTGCCAAACCAACTACTGGCAACACTGCTGAGAACAAGTAGAACAACTTCACCTCGCACTTGGCACCTCAGCAGTGTTGCTAATATGGGGAATTTTCTCTAGACATGGGGAATTAAAGGTACCAATGGGGAAATTTCTACCAGACGAAATAACAAGATGGTAAATGTCCGACTGATTATCTTCAAGAGTAAACAGGGAATTTTTGAGGTAAAAAGGGAAGTTATGATGTCGAAGTTGGGGAAATATCAAGTAGACCACTGGCAAGTTCCAGTGCTTCCATTTTAGGGTAAAATACCCTAAACTAGGGTAATCAGACCCTATATAGGGTGGTGTTTAGGGTAATGCCTAATTTGGGGTAATTTTATGGTAATTAATTTAGGCAAAACGTATTTTATAAACGTCAAAATTTATTGAAAATTAAGAATAGTACACAAAGCTATTTTAAGCATAAAAAAAATGTTGGAAGTTAATTAATACTGAGGTTACATGTTTACATTGCTTTGTTAAACCATCAAATTATCCATAATGTAGTGTATCGGGGAATAATCCAGATACCGTAAGTTTATTTTCTTTCACTGAAAAACATGGAGATCTTTACAAATATAAGCTATTTTAGTTTGTCTTATATATGATCCTAAATGACTATGTGTAATAATGCATTATATTATTCAAAGTTATGATGTTGCCGATTTTTAGGGTAATACTTAGTAATTTAGGGTAAAACTGGCTCGATTCTAGGGTAATATTTTCGGAGCTCATGGAAGCCCTGCTGGCAACACTGCACCTCGTGACCTCAGTTACCGTGACACAGGCAACGGAGGAGGTATAGAGCCGCAGCTTCCCGTAGTTGACTTAGTTACTCCTTCCCTACTGCCTGTATCCTACCCTGCTATTGCCAAGCTCCCATTTCTGTCACCCACCCAACGTCGCCATACATGTGAAGAAAGAAGCTGGAATCACCACAAGAAGAAAGTATAAGATGTCCGGGGACTGATGGACTCTACAGGTGGGGGATGTGTGAAGCAACATGTGTCTCTCTCTATCCTACTAACAGACGCTTTGGGCCTGTTGCTCTTATTTTTATCTTCTTCTTTTGTTTACTTTGCCTCTTTAGCTTCTTATCCCCTTTTATCTGGCTCTCATCCTTGTGGGTACGCTATATATTCATCCCTACACAGACCTCCTTTTCCTCCATTTCTCTTACCACCGTATGTGTGTAGCCTTTTGGTTTCTATATTCTGCCCAGTCCCCACCCTGGTCTCTCTCTCTCTCTCCTATTCATCACCATATAGTTTGTAGCCATTTTGTTTCTATATCCACCCCAGGCCTCTCTCTCTCTCTCTCTCTTTACATATCCTATTCATCACCAAATAGTTGTTCCAGTGGTAGAAGGTTTGCTAAGCACCAATTATGGCCGAATTCAATCCTCACTGTTTCACTTACCAGGCTTTGCTTTGTTGGATAGTGGTAAGAAGCTTCGACACTCAATTAGTTCGTGGACCAGGAGTGTACAGTCACGAGCACTAATAAGTATACAGCTTTGGTTGAAGATTTGACCAGTCCAATTCACCAACGAAGCAATTTCAATGGAGATCTTATTGTGCATTTATTTATTGTTTTTAGGTATTCAAAGCACACCTGGATACTTATTAGTGCTCGTGACTGTACAAGTTCGAATCTTTTTGGACTAGACAGGCGGGCGAGGGTTGGTTCGTTCTATAGTGGTTTGGGCATCCCTTCACACCCGAGCCAATCCATTTCTTCTCTCTATCGGTCTCGCCTCTCCGTCTCCTCTTTTATGGTGTAACGTCTTTATTATTAGCACAGTCTTCTTTCTTCCCAACTTCATTCACTCATTCATTTATTTCCTCTTTTCATGCCTTTCTTTCGTATTTGCTGTCCATCCTCTCCGTCTCTTTTTTCCTGTGTGTTAGGATACGTGGTCTTTCTGGCCTAGTGCAGCTTTTTCTCTTCCCCTTTATAATCTAACCTATACTTTCAACTTTCCTCCATCCTTTTCACTCTTTCTCCTTTGCCTTCACAATTCCGTATGATCCTTTCCTTCTTACATTTTCCCTCTGACTCCTAACCCCTCTTACCTTCCTTTGTTTATTTCCCCTATCCAACCACTTTTTCTTTTATAATCTTCCTCTCTTCGTTTCCTTCCCACCCCCTTCTTCCCTTCCCCCACCATCCAACCACTTCATTCCCCTCGCTTCATTATTCCCCTCCCTCTCCCCCTTCACCACCACCATAGTATAGCCCTTGCCCAGTGTTGGAGACTGACTGCTAGGCTTCCCTAATCGACAAGTTGTGGTAGTGCTGACGGGGACCCTATTCCAACCCATAGTAGGATATCTGTTTCGTTTGTTTTGATTTTGTTCCTTGTACAAATACATACTTGTATTAAATTAAGTTTGTACACATTCGATATCAAAGGATAAAAATAGGTCAGAAAAATATTATATTCCTAATGTAGGGATAGCATGGAAAAAAAGATATAAAACTATAGAAATAAGTCAGGAAATTATTTTGTGTTAGTCATAGTGTAGGTAGAGTATAGCATGGAAGAAAGTGCCCATGATAGGTTGTTAATGTATAGGATAGATTAGTTGATCCTATTAGGTAAGACGGTATGTTGTATAATTATATGGTATGAAGTAAATGACGGCTTTTCTTTTCGACTGTAATGTAAGCAGGTCATTAATTAAGGGGGGAAATTTTGTGTTGGTAATTCTGGAGCCACTGAATCCCTCCATATTATTCCAAGCAACAGAACACCATAATTATTTTTGTTCATCTGGTCCTATATCCTGGCATACTTTGGAGGAATCAAGGTACTCCAATGTAACAAAAGTGAATTAAGGGGGTATACTGTACTGCTTGGAGAGAGAGAGAGAGAGAGAGAGAGAGAGAGAGAGAGAGAGAGAGAGAGAGAGAGAGAGAGAGAGAGAGAGAGTGTGTGTGTGTTTGGAGAGAGAGAGAGAGAGAGAGGGAGAGAGAGAGTATAATAATAATAGCTAGTAAGAGTAACAATAACAGTGGCAGTAAGAAACCTACAACAGATGACACCACCGTAAGAAAAGAAAGAAAGGGAACTCAAGTAGTTATTTAGTTTAGTGTGTGTACGTGTTTGTTAGTTTGTGTGTATGGTTGTATATGTGTGTGTATGTTTGATTATGTGTATGTTTGTTTGTGTGTATGTTTGATTATGTGTATGTTTGTTTGTGTGTATGTTTGATTATGTGTATGTTTTCTTGTTTGTGTGTATGTTTGATTATGTGTATGTTTTCTTGTTTGTGTGTATGTTTGATTATGTGTATGTTCGTTTGTGTGTATGTTTGCTTGTTTGTGTGTATATGTGTTCGTGTCCCTGCTGATTCTCACTTCCGCGGTGGTTGTGTGTGAAAGTTTTGAGGGATGTGGTGGTCAGCTGGTATTGGGGGGGGGGGGGGAGGGGGAGGAAGGGGAGTGTTCATGTGGGGAGAGGAAGAGATGAAGAGGGGGGGGGGAGTGGAGGAGGAGGAGTGTTTATATGTGGAGGGGGAAGGAGGGGGAAGATGGGTGTTTATGTGGTCATTTCCGGGTGTGGGGAGGGATGGGAAGGGAAGGGAAGTGATGTGAGGGGAAGAATGAGATCCTTGCCCTCCTCCCCCCCTCTCTCTCTCTTGTCTTTCCTCCAGGCACCTACCTCACTTTTCACTTCCTCCCTCTTCTTCCACCACCACCACCACCCACCACATCTTCTCTTCTCCTTCTCTTCTTTTTTAATCTTCCTCCTCCACTTTAGAATATTTCATTAAGCAACAAGCTCTTACTTTACTTCCCCTACCTTCCATTTCACGTTTGTCTTTCCTTTTCCTCTTGTTATTCACCTTCAACTCGTTTCATTTATGTTATATTACGCTTTAATGAGTAATATCAGTGAAATTTCAATGTGTTTTTGAGTAAGATTTAAGTGAAGTTTGAGATTGGTATACTAGTAAAGAAGATTGAATTATTCCATTGTTGAGAGTAAAAAAAAAAAGATGATGAATCCATGTGATGTTTGAGATAAGGGAAACAAGAAAGTAACGCAAAGATGAAATTAATGAATGTAAAGTGAGATAGGAGTGGAATTCCAACCTAAGGAGAGGGAGAGAGAGAGGGGGGGGGGGGGTGAAATGGGAGAGAGATCAAATTAAAATGGAGTGTGGCAGAGAGAGAGAGAGAGAGAGAGAGAGAAAGGGTTTAGTGTTTATCTCGTTAGGATGAGTCACTTTTTAATTGTAACTTTTTCGCCAATATATTTTCCAGGTCTCTCCCCGTGTGTGTTTGCTGTACATTTTATTGATTCACGATGCCCAATCCGAGTGAAAATTGCCGCCTCCTAACAAGGTATATATACACAGGTACAGCCATGGCTGATAGTGGTGGACCAGGGTCCAAGGAGTGTTGGAGAGCAACTGAACAGAGTTCGAAAAAGTAAGTCTTCTAAACTATTCTCAACGTTGAGAATGGTTTAGAAAATTCACATGTTTGAACTCTGTTCAATTGCTCTCCAACACACCTTCGACCCTGGTCCAGCAATATCAGCCATGGCTGTACACTCGTGATACGTAATCTTTGACCAGAGGCGAACAGCAGGCACCACACACACATAGCCTACCCTGCATTCGAACTCAGCCTCTATAGGTGTACTGGGTGGGAAATGAGCAATACCAGGCGATTCGAAGCTTTCTGCTCCTCACACTCTGGTCAGAAATTATGTATCACGAGTGTACACTCGCAGTGTAGGTCGTGGGTTCACTTTTGCTGGTCATTTTCCGCGTCTCATTAACACCGGGAGTGGTCCAACATATCCTACTCTCAAAGACATCACTCTCATTCTGGTCACACACGACAAGACACAATACACGTCATAGCACACGACACGATACAACACAAGACACGACACAGCACACGACACGACACAGCACACGACAAGACACGACAAGACACGACACGACACGACACGACACGACACGACACGACACGACACGACACACGACACACGACACGACACACGACACGACACACGACACGACACACGACACGACACACGACACGACCACGACACGACACGACACACACACGACACGACACGACACACACACGACACGACACGACACAACACACACACACACGACACGACACAACACACGACACGACACGACACGACACGACACAACACACGACACGACACAACACGCACGACACACGACACACGACACGACACGACACGACACAAGACACGACACGACACGACACAAGACACGACACGACACACGACACGACACGACACGACACACGACACACGACACACACGACACCGCACACACACGACCACACGACACCACACAACACAAGACACAACACACGCCGTCTTATCAGATTATTGAATTCTGTCTCCTACTTTCTCTGTCTTCAATTTGTTGCCAAAGGATGTTATTTATAATTATGTAGGCAACGACTTCACTTGCTCATGTGTTCCTGACCTTAAGGACCCTGTGATCGTGTAGTCCTTTGCGAATTGGTGGCTTCTGATTACTCCTGACTATGCCACGAAACAAGCTCCTTCAATAAAGGCGGTATTTTGTGGCAATTTTTGAAGGACTCGCTAACCTCCAATTTTCTAACTACATCACGGGGGTCCCTTAACTTTTCTAAATTCACTTACTCTTTACACTCAATCTAAATACATCTGCGCTGCTATCTCCGCCTTAACTCTAATAAATATTCAACATTCTTTGACTGTCTTGCTTCGAAACTGAAACACATTCCATGCCACTCTCATTTCTCTGATGTATCATCTCCATTTTAAGAAATAGCAATACTCCAGCCTCTGACTTTCCTCATTCTTTACTGATCCATCTGGTGAACAGACCTTCATCTCTCTCTCTCCTCTCTCTCTCCTCTCTCTCTCTGTGTGTGTGTGTGTGTGTGTGTGTGTGTGTGTGTGTAGACCTATGAATGTATATATGTATTCATACAAGACGTAC
>JAWQEG010006500.1:0-28295 GCA_033782935.1 Petrolisthes cinctipes
AAGGTGAAGACCAGAAACGTGATATCCTCATGCACCTGTGTATAGAAAAGTGTAGGAGGGGTTCAAAATCACGTCCAATTTCGTAATGTTGGGAGGATTTAATTTTATACTTAAAAGAATACGTTGAATGTAACTGTTTGTGCTGTGAAGATTAGTAAGGCGTGTGAAAAATAACCTTGATGTGGATTATACTTTGTAATAGTAAACGAAATTTTTCCTCTATTTCCTAAGATTTCTGTACAAATAGCGAGTAGTGCCATGGTTGCATGACGTGTGATTTTAGTGTATTTTGGCGATAACGTGGAACACAATTACAGGCTTGAGGCTCATGACCAAAGTTGGATCCTCAACACACACACATGCATACACACTGACGCAGATAGCAGCAAACCCACTCAGCAGCAAACCCACAAACACATCACGTAACCAAAGACCCACTACCCTCTGATGACATAGTTGTTTCTGTAAGCTGACTATTTTGGTGGCATCATTTGGGTGGTGGTCAAAAAAATGTATCTATAATAATCCACATAATAAGACCAGGAGAGATCACAGACAGTAGCCGAAAGGAGGGAGTATTTACGGACCAACAAAAGAGTGTGGCCTTGCGTGAGATGATGTTAGTATAAGCTTAATAAGGTATGTACAGTGACGGTCAGATGTCCTGGTGTCTGCCCTACTTGATGGTGAACTCTGTAATATATGAAACAAGTGAAAACATGTATGACGATTATAGTCAGTAACAATTTAGCAAGTCAGTGATAGAGTCTTATGGTTCACGCCCGGCAGAAAAAAGTGACCACAACGCGTCTCATTCACCACACAGTGATTCTCCTGCTACATTTATTATCAGACTGGAGAAGAGACAGGACTTTTGGCCGTGACTGTGCAGTAACTAAAACAGCTATTAGTGTTTGGGGGTAGGAGGGTCAGACCAGTGTGAAAAGTAAACAAAACTACGACCATTAACTCTGGGGCTGTTTTAGATGGTGTGTTGCTCGTTGTCATATTATTATCTTATATAAATATTTATATATATTATATAAACTTTTTTTTTTTTTTTTTTTTTGAGAAGTACGTTTTCATTTCATTTCTTTTAGTTGCACGTGGACGGATACCTTTTTGAGTTCCTTTACTCAGTCATAATATAGATTTATTTACCCTTTAGTCAATCTCGCCACGATTATTGTAACTTATTCAGTGTTAGGTTAGACAATTCGAATATTCTACCAAATCAGCTGGGTACAAACTTTGGACTAAGACTGTACAGGAATGGAGTGAACATACATCTCATTTTCCACGCACACTTCCTGTTATGGGTATGATAGAAAAAAATGTTTGACGAACATCACAAAAAAATGTCCACAGAAGCGGTATAGGCCTTGTGTGGTTTGACAAGGGTAGCCGACACCACAATAAAATAAATACATTGTGTGTGAAAAAGCGTCTTGTGTTGGGATGATAGTATACAGCTTTGGTGAAGCGAGTTAAAGTCTCTAAATCACGGACAAACGATGAAGACAACACTTGAGATTTAGTCTACATTCAAGCATAGTTCTCTGCCAACCTATTCAGAAAACAGTTGTATTTACAAAGAAGAAACAATACACTTTGGTGACATAAAGAAATCGTGTGTGTCAGAAGCTTTTTGTATTATTTGCATAGAGAGGGTATAAAACGTACTGTGTTTGTTGGGAAAGTGATGGTAAGATGAAGTAATACAGTCATGGGCAATATATTTTCTGTCACCCTTCTGAAGCTGAACCAAACACAAATCAAATGGTTGAGATATTTATATTATAATTATTATAGAATTGGATATCTATTCTATCATTTCTATGTACTCGGCAAGGATAAAAACTATTGACAGTTATTGTAACACCCCAGCCAGCACCCACTACTGATGGTACAGTCAAGATCAAAAGTTCTTCATGTATCAGTTGAATGAAAGCGAGTCATCGAAATATATCCTACGAACCCCAAATAAGAGACCAACAGCTATAGTTTCTCAGTTGTTATATTTTTAGTCCGTTTTATTGGATGGTATTGCAGGACTATTGGACGTGACTGTACAAGCATCCCTGTCTACCTGGCTGGCGGGGAGGGAATAAATTGCAGGTGCCCGGTTGGACGACGCCATTGTTGCCTTATCTCGGAGGGCATTTGACGGCCTCCGCTAATTGTCGGATTTGCAAGTTAATGAGGGAAGGTGATTCACGCCCTGGGAGGAGACACAATAGTCCTTTCTGGCGATGATTTAGCGAAGGGACTCTAACACGCTAACTAATGTTCCTCGCAAATACGACTAACATCTGTACCTCCTTGGTTGTGTGTGTATGTGTGTGTGTGTGTGTGTGTGTGTGTGTGTGTGTGTGTGTGTGTGTGGAAAGAGAGGGGTGGGTTTGTTGGTTGTTTGGTTGATTCTTTGGTCGATAGGATTGTTGCTTTGATTTTTTATTGATTGGTTGAAAGAGTTTTTTTGATTAGTTGATCGATAGGTTTACTGTAGTGGTTGATCAATACGTTGGTTGGTTGGATGGTTCGTTCCTGGGGTTGCTTTGCCTAACCAACCCAAAACATAGATCACACCTTCATTTCAGCCAATCAGAGTTGTAGTCATGGCCAGCGGAGACAAACAAGCCGCAAGGGAAGGGAATGGGGGGGGGGGGGCGTTCAGGAAAGAGGTACCAAGAGGGTCAGGGACACAAGAGAAGGGAAGGAAGGAAGGAAGGAAGGAAGGAAGGAAGGAAGGAAGGAAGGAAGGAAGGAAGGAAGGAAGGAAGGAAGGAAGGAAGGAAGGAAGGAAGGAAGGAAGGAAGGAAGGAAGGAAGGAAGGAAGGAAGGAAGGAAGGAAGGAAGGAAGGAAGGAAGGAAGGAAGGAAGGAAGGAAGGAAGGGAGGGAGGGAGGGAGGGAGGGAGGGAGGGAAGGAAGGAAGGAAGGAAGGAAGGAAGGAAGGAAGGAAGGAAGGGCTAAGAGGCACCACCGCTGAACGCAACTCAACAATCACCAAGGGACTTATCAGTGAAATATGTCCTGCAGCCATTATACATAACAAACACTTTTATTTCAATACTCGTCACAGAGTGGATATAGTCTAGTGTACATAATATTATTAGGTCGCCGTATCTTGTGTCACAGTCGGTCACAAATCAATAAAGATCGGAGTGAATGATAATAGTAACGTTTGATAACTTGTGCCTCGGTGCTTCTCAAGTATTGCGTCATTGGCTACCTACCGACGTCAATCCATGGTGTGTGTGGGCGTCTCTTAACAAAGCGTTATTTATGTTTTCCAATTTAATTTACTAGAGCGTATTACCTTGGTTGTAGGGCCGTAATTCCTCCGAGCCATCATCCTGCTTCAATTGTCTTGGGAATCATATCCACTGGGTTTCTCTATTTTTTTTTTTTTTTTTTTTTTTTTTTTTAATTATTCCTCCCAGTTACTTGCACTTAAAGCAACGTATATGTAAATAGCCGAGGAATTATGGTATGTTGTAAAGTATATTTGGCAGGTACTGTACAGTGCTCAGAAGTTACCCTGATCTGACATTTCCAACTTTCACCCTCCTTTCCTTAATTCTTTCTGTCTCTTCTCTTTGAACATTTATCACCTTCTCCTCAATTCCTCTACAATCGCTACACTTTCCCCTCAGCTCCCACTCTGCTTGGTTTTTCTACACCCATTCCCCTCCCTCCTAACCCTTGCCTCTCTTGCTCCCCTTCCTCAGTTCCTTGCCCCTCAGCTCCCCTGCCCCCCTGCCCCCTGTTCTCCCCACTCCTCTCCACCCCTGCTGGGAACACACTTACCCTTCCATAAAGCCTTGAGCATTAAGGTAACCGCGAGGAGAGGTATAGTCGGGAGAGGGGAGGGGAGAGGGGTCGTATGGAGGGGAAATAGAGAGGAAAGTGTGAGGGGAAGAGAAGAGACGGCTCGTGTTGAGGGAGAGAGGGAAAGGGGATGGGGTTTTAGGAGAGGCATTGGTGGGAAGGGAAGGAAGAGATAAGGAATGAGTCTGAAGGAAGAAGAGAGAGGCTGGGAGCAAGAAAAATAATTGTGTCTGGATATAGATAAATAATAATAAGAGAACTGATAAAGGAGAAGGAGTAGGAAAGGAGTTTTATTTATGGATAGGGAAAGGACACCCCTCAAGTCAAGAGAGGATAAAGAAGAATAGGGGAAGAAGTTCAGAGCAGGATAAACACTGTAGAAGAATGTAGGGATGATAGAGAAAGATAAGAAAGGTAGAGAGGAGTCGGAAGAGGAATAATGAGGGAAAGAAGTAAACAGGAAGGGATAAGAATCAATTCAGCAGAGGAATGAAGGTGAATCAGTTTGAGACAGAGTAGGGAAAGGGAGGAAGGAATGAGTATAAAGAGAGGAGAAGTATTGACGGAAAGGGAAAGAAAGAGAAGACTGAGGACAAAGAAGAAAGGGAGAGGATGAGAGCTGAATGGTCATTGCTGGGAACGGTAGGGGTAGAAGATGGCAGAGAGAGAAAAGGTGAGGGAGGAGGGAAGGAAGGAGAGGTATTGACGCAACGGGGAAAAAAAGAATAAGTGAGGGATGACAGAGGATATGGAGAAAGAGGATAGGGGCAGGATAAGCATTGTTGGAGACGGATGGGGGATAGATGATGTTAGAAAGGGAAATTAGTTAGAGGGGACGGAATTAAGATAGTGATGGAAAGATGGTAGATAGGCGAGTTGAGATAGAATAATAAGAGAGATGGAAGGGAAAAGGAAAGGTGAGAATGATAGAGAGGATAGAAATAGGAGAAAGAGGGAATGATAAGAGGAATGATAGAAAGAGGGAAAGATAGATAGACAGACATACAGGTAGATAGATAAATAGATAGACAGACATACAGGTAGATAGATAGATAGATAGACAGACATACAGGTAGATAGATAGATAGATAGATAGATAATTGATACATAAATGACTGATAGAGAGAGTGAGAGAGAAAGGAAGAGGTAAAGACAGGTAAGTAGGCAGGTAGAGTCAGCCATGAGGAACCACACATCACACCCACTCTAACCAGCCCCGCGTGAGGAGACAGTCATTACACACTGCTTGTGGTTGCTGGTAGCTGTGGTAGCGGAGGGGGATAATGGGAGTTATGGTAGTGGGGGTAGTTGAATGATTGCAGTTGTGGTAGACGAGTTATCATAGTTGCGGGTGTGTGGGAAGCAGCTGGTTCGTGGAAGTTGTGGTGGTAGTGGTGGTAGAGGGAGTGATGGATCCTGTAGTGTGTGTGTGTGTGTGGTGGTAGAGGGAGTGATGGATCCTGTAGTGTGTGTGTGTGTGTGTGTGTGTGTGTGTGTGTGGTAGTAGAGGGAGTGATGGATCCTGTAGTGTGTCTGTGTGTGTGTGTGTTGTGGTGGACTGGTGGTTTAGTTGTAGTATTCGTAATCGATTGCTAGTGGTATAATCATATAGATTTGTGATGGTGGTTGGTAGAGACTTATACTAGTCATTGTGGTATGAGTTTATAAGTAGTAGTTAGTAGTAGTAATAATAGTAGTAGTAGTAGTTAGTACTGGCATTGTCTTATTTGTAAGTGGTGGTGGTAGCAGTAGTACTATACTAGTTTCTTGTTGCGACAGGTTGGGTAATAATAGTCTTAGTATTAGTGATGGTAGCAATGGTTGGGGGCAAGTACTCTTGTGATTAAACTATCATAGGAAAGCCATGTCGTCCAAGGATTCAATTGTAGTTAAATTTGAACGACAAAGCGTGGCGAAAATTTTATAATGATCTTGGTTAACTGTCTTTGTGTTCACTTTATTACACGAGAGAATTATATTACATCCAATTTTTTTATAATTCACATCCAGTTATGATTAAACCCTTAAGGAGGTAATAATGACACGGACGAATTGATCCCCACAAACTATACAACAAAACATGTCCATTACTTGGTGTGTTTAGTGTTGCAGTTTGGAGGAATTAGTTGCCCTTCAATTCGTCAGCAACACGTTACCTCCTGAATCAAAGGTTGAAGACTTTTACATGATTCCTGACCACCACCAGACGATTTTCCAAGTAGAAGAAGGAATGCAATAATGACATCCAAAGCCTGTATACCATTACAATAAACTCACAAGTATCAACTTTCGTCAACTTAGAACATGGATGCACAAAAACCAGACGATTTTATACACCGCCAAAACCCCTTCACGCCCGAGATATCCCAAACCTTTATGTTCCCAGAGCAAATGATCAAAACAAGGACGAGTAGGATAATAAACTGTAATGGGATAATAAACCATAGGCCGGTTATTATGTTGTCACACATCAGCGAACCCTTCAGCAAGTGAGGTGGAGTGATGGGTGGTCCGCCTGTACGATCACCTCTGGGTTGCTCTTGTTTTAAGTGGGAAGTTCGGTGTTGGTAAATCTAGAGTAACTGATTCCTCCAAACTATTCCAAGCAACAGGCCACCATTATTTTTGTTAATTTGGTCCTGTTTCCTGGTTTACTTAGGAAGAATCAGGGCACTCCAATGTTACAAAAGTGAATTACCTCCTTAAGTAGGTAGCCTCTTCTGGCCCGTGGGAACCATTTTGAATCCTCCAAACTATGATACAAAAACAACAAATCTTATATCGTGTACTGAAGGACTCGTGTTTTGTGGTATAATTTTGAGGAATCTTCAACCCTCCATTATGAATATAAAGTATTTTCATCGTAACTTTTAATGATGGCTAATAATTTTTAACTTCTCCATTAGCTATCATTAGACCCTGAATACTTCATTATTCGAAATTTAACACCAGGCGGTAGTTTTTATAGGGAATTAATAATGAATTTAACTGAAAAGAATTATTTCATTTACCCATTTACTGAAAGAGACGAAAATCCTTGGTTTAAGAGATAATGGTAACTTAGAGGGCTACTGATTCCTCCAAACTCAGCCAGGAAACAAAATACCTCAATATTTCTAATAAATTATCTGTTTCTTGGCATGAATCAATAGACATGCAATTTTTGAGCCTAGACAGTCTCCCTTAAAGCATAGGTTGTTGTTAGGAAGTCGTTGGTTGGCAGCTGATGGGAGCCTGATGACTTAGTTTTGTCTCCGTGAGAGTAACGAGGGTGGGAAGATGAAGAATATGATGAAGAAGAATTGATCGCGTAAGGGTGATATTTGTGGTTATATGTCCAATGCACAAAATGACGCCAGAAATCCTATATGTCCATACGGCCGTCACGCCACACTTGCCCTACGTTAAAGCACATCTGACGTTAGCCTCTGTGATGTATGGAGGTAAATATTCAACTCGGCGTGACGAGATGAGATGTTGTTGCTCTTCCCTCCCTCCTTCCTTCCCTCTGTCTCTGTTCGTACCTCGTCTCCCTCTGGCCTGATCATTGCATTGTTCTGTTAGTCTCTCCTTCTTTATCTCTTTGTCTCCTTTTGGCCTCTGTATGCCTGTTTCGATCTGTCTGTCTGTCTGTCTGTCTGTCTGTCTGTCTGTCATTAGTATCGACTCCCATTTTAACCTTAGCTGTCAAAAAAATTTCTTATTTGTGGACGATTAACAATAATAATAACTAGTTGGCATTGGTATAGGTGGTGGTAGTACTGAATGTCTTAGTGATATTGATGATGATGATAGTCATATTGGTGGTGGTAGTGGTGATACTAATCATGGGTGATGGTGATACTTGTGGTGGTCATATTGGTGGTGTTACTGGTAGAAGCAGAAGCGAAACATCATCAATAAAGGCTCCTCCTCATATGGTGTTGTTGATCAGCCAAACTGTAATACAACCCGAGACAAATTACACCAAATATTTTAACAACTAGGCACTTATCGTCAACTTACAAAAACATCGTTGTACGCGTAACGGGAATATAAGATCCTTATTATTACTTAGTAGAAGGGAATCAGTGCATTTTCGCCGAGATAAACACACGCATTACATTATAGTATTGGTGTGGTAGCCTGGAGTTGGTAGCGGTTCGGGTTTGGTAATGGTGCTGGAGGGGTTAGGCTACTGGTGGGAGTGAGGATGGTGATCGATAAAGTGTTTATAGTCATCGCCAACGTACGAATCACGCGATATTGATCAGAAAAAAACGTACGTTGGTGATGGCGCCGTGGGTTTCACTGTATGTTAAGTGAGATTTTTATTTTTGGTTCTCGTTATCTTTCTCTTGCGGTTTCTTCATGTGGCGAAAATGGTTGAACGCTTCAATAATGACTAACAACTTACATTTTTCTCTGACACCTACCAGACGATTTTGCCTGTCATAGAGAAGCGCTGTTGATAACTCATAAACTACAACTTAATGCTATGCCACGACTAACAACAGACGATTTTATGATTTTTAAAGTGCCTTGTCGTACGTGAGTTACAAATAACAAAATACATTTCTTTGTATGCCTTTATCACAAACCCCCAATGCGATAGGGAACACGAATAAGGAAATAACACAAAGAGGGCTATATCCGGTTGGTGAATTGGAAATTATTGAATACTCCATAATATCGTACGAACAAGCCACCTATATAATACTGTACTAAGCTCGCGTTTCTTTGTGCAGGGTGAGGGAATAAAGAACCTTCGTAATTACACAGCTGATGTAATTTCAGATCCATCCATGATGAATGGGATGGTGTCGTTACTATGCTATACTTTATTTAACAGGTTGTTAATAATTCCTCGAGTCCTTAGCTTGTAAACAACTCGATAAACTTCACTACTTCAGACCTATGTAAAATAGAAAGTGAGTTTTGGCACTGTACACCCATTAAAGCATTATTCTTTGAGGGTTGATACACACCAGACTAAATAAGTGACTATTGTTTACAGGCAGTGGGTGTTGGTGTGTTCATTCAGGGATACATCAGACTCAGGGGTGCAGAATAATTGCTAAGTGGGTGTACAATCGAGGTCACTGGCTCATATCCACCCTTGTAAAACCACCAAACTCAGAATGAGATGACACAAGTATAAATATCTTGGTTTACGGGGGTTACAATTATTTAAGGTACGTGCATTTACCGATTCCTTCAAACCATGCTTTTCGTAGTATAAACAACACGTATACAACAGCATGACTCATGAATTAATCAGTGTAATTTAATTTAAGCCTCAGCATACGAGAGGTTGACCATAGTTATCATTATTCTTGCAGAGTCTAGATGGCGTAGATAATGGGGACATATGCTCATTTTTGTCAGTGTGAAGTTAAAGATTTGGTGGGTAAGAGACACTCGGAGAATATAGTCTTTATCACAGTGCCACAAATCAATGTCACAAAGCACCTTAGAATAAAACAATTTGCGATTTTCTGCCACAGAACATTTTGGATTAGACTGGTTTATGTTTTTCTCTATGAATGAAAGAACTATTTAGACTAACTATGAATTAAGGAACTGATAATTTTATTATTCAAGTAAATGATTATAAGAGAATTTCCATTTTGTTACACTCACGAGCAAACGTCCTACATGAGATGAATGAACGTGAACTATCTGAATAAATGTTACGAAATAAATTCAGTGACAAACAACATTTCCTTCACATCCTTTTTTCGAGGCCGTTCATTCGAGAGGTATTGCAGAAGTATTCCACGGGATTGTACAGATCCCGGTCCAGGGTTGAGTGAAAATCCAGTGTCACGAATTTCTCTTGTAATTTATTTGCAATTACTAAGAGAAATGAATAGCGAAATAAATGTACATGTTTCAAAACAAATTTACTTCACACACACACACACACACATACACACACACACACACACACACACACACACACACACACACACACCCAGGCGCACACATGAATTCCCTGTTTTGTTTCCGCCTCTTTTCCATCCTGTCACTTCTTCATTACCTCTCACTCTTTTCCTGTGTCTCTCCTCCTCCTTTCCTTTCCTCTACTCTACCCGCACTCACTTCCCTTCCATCAACCTCCACACACTACTGTTTTCTCGTTCTGTGTCTGATATGTGTGTGTATGTGTGTGCGTGTGCCTAGTGATCATGGCAACTTGTGGTGTGTGTGATGTGTGTGTGTGTGCGTGAGTGCCTAGTGATCATGGCTTTTGTGGTGCGTGTGTGTCAGTCTGTGTGTCTCTGTGTGAGTGTGATTGTGTGCATTTACGCGTACCTGGTAAGTCTGTTTTTTCTAGTGTTCATTAATTACTTTGTGATTATCTGTGATGATGTGTGTACGTACAACTACAGTTAGGTTTGCTGAAAAAAAAAGTAAACAAATCTCCATTGGTGCTTCGTATATATTTACAACTCCTTTATGATGTATACTTTCATTAGTCTTATTATATTTTCGAAGGATTAATTTAACCCATGAACTATTCAATATGACTTCCTCCACTTCTAAATGCTATACAGTATACCAACCCCTCCCATCCTACATCCCCCATAGCTCCTCACCTATCCCATCCTACATCCCTCATGGTCCTTCACCCATCCCTTCCTACATCCCTCATAGCCTAGTCCTTCACGTCACCCATCCCTTCCTACATCCCTCATAACTCCTCACCTATCTCTTCCTATATCCCTCATAGTCCTTCACCCATCCCTTCCTACATCCCCCATAGCTTCTCACCCATCCCTTCCTACATCCCTCATAGTCCCTCACCCATCCCATCCTACATCCCTCATAGTCCCTCACCCATCAATTCTTACATCCCTCATAATTCTTCACCCATCCCTTCCTACATCCCCCATAGTCCTTCACCCATCCCTTCGTATATCCCTCATGGTCCTTCACCCATCCCGTCATCCACTTACACCTTCACTAATGAACTCCTCAAGCCTTACTATGGCCCTCGAGAACAAATAAACATACGTAGAGTAGCTAATTGGCCCTCTCGAAATGACATGACTGCAGCGACAGGTTATGAAGGAGGCGGCCGGGCTTATTCTTTTTCTTAATTAATAAGCACAATCTAACCGACCGTGATTTCACCTGTATCATCCTTAATTGTTCCATTTTTATTCGCCTTGACTCACCATGAATTGTGTATCACCACCTGCCTCACCTTTGTCATAACCTCCTTTGTATCACCCTCTTCCTTAAGGGGGTATATAGCACATTGTTTTGGGTGGTAAATCTGGAGCAAATCATTCCTCCAAACTATTCCAAGCAACAGGATACCATTATTTTTCTTCATCTGGGTCTGTTTCCTGGCATACTTTGGAGGAATCATGTCGCTCCAATCTTTCAAAAGTTTACTACCCCCTTAACTGTGTCATATAATTATATACCCCTTTCATACTCTTGCCTTGCCACCTGTTCTACCTTAACCCTTGTCTCACCTTGTCTGTCTTCACTCCCCCTAGTCTCCATTGCTTACCGTTCACATCCTCCCATCGTACAAACATGAGGGCCACAACCATGCATACTGTTTTGTACAGTTCTGTGTAACATTAAACTCCTTTCCCTAATGACTCCGATTAGTGAAACCCAACGAATGCATACATCAAAAACTGTTAACCTTTATTATAACAAACGCTTTTACTTAATAACCATTTCTATATTTGCTTTCACCACCAACTGATCAAATCTATTGATCTCTCTAACCTTCTTTTCTACTTCATTGCGCCAGCACGATTCATTTGCATAACCAGATAAAAGTCGTGTTTCTAGCCAGACTCAATTGATTAGACTGCACAGTATAATATTACCAAAAGCATGAATCCCACCGATTGATTTTTTTCATCATTTCGTAGTAATCCCCCAAAGAGAAAATTAATAACTCTGAATATCACAAAGAGTGGTCATGATTCGGGTGTTTATCATATATATTATTATTATTATTGTTATTGATGTTGTTATTGTTGCTAATATTATTATAGATTTATCAATCTATTTGCTTATTGATTTATTCATTGTTCACTAATGACAACAACTACGACCATCAATCACCACCTACTTCTACTCTCCATCCCAATTTCTCCTGTCACCTCCTATCCACTCTCTGTCTCAGTCTCTCCATCACTCCTCCCCTCACATCTCCATATCTACTGTCCCCCTCCTCCCGCCCTACTATTTATCCTCCTGGGTTCTCTAAATATACACACACTCATCATAGGGCCCAGCGTCTGTTGTTTACGTGTTGGTTATAAATTATATACACGCTGCCTTCAGTCTTCAGGTAAACAACCACCACCAACCAGTTCTAATGTTTTATTTACATCCAATTCACTTGTCAAATTGCTTGATAAGTTCCTTGAATCTGAACGATAAACAAGACATTAAAATTTCAATTAATTGATTTTCACTAAATATTCTTCCTAAGATGAACTTGGTAGCCTTATCAGAGCTCAAGCTTTGTACTCGTTTATAAAGCTTCCCTCCCGCTTTAATAATGGCTATATATGGTACTGATACTAATGAAAGAAAATTACACCGTTAATTATGTACTTAAACTTCCGTTCTCGAAGTAGAAAATTATTTAGAACGGAAACAGACTGGGGCTGTAGTGGACGATCGTCAGGGCTACCGTTCGTACGGCACGTTTTCCTCGTCCAAGATCGTGCTTATCTTCGAAGAGCGAGCTTCCGTCGAGGTGAGCCATCTCATCGAGTCGGAGCTCTGCACGGGGAATATGGCCATAAGTGCCGGTGTTGTGACCCAAGCCCCGTGGTTTCCGGACAAACACCTCGCAAACCGCTACACAAATTATATTAAAGATGGAATTGTGTGCGAGTGCGGTGAGGCCTCCAGGGTGTGATGGTGATTATCAAGCACTGGTCCGGTGTGGCAGTGTTGTCACGTACACTACTCCACCATTCTCACTTCCTTAATAATCTTGATGTTCAAATATTTTTTTTTCTCTCTCTCGAGTCGAATGTAGCTCATATCTACTGTATTCTCTGGTGTCATTTCTGGCTGCCAAAGCACGTCTGTGACTGAACGTTCTGCAGAGGAAGTGGGGGTCTCAATTTTATATTTCCTTTACATTAAGTCATGTCTATTTATATATATATATAAACCGGTATATATATATATATATATATATATATATATATATATATATATATATATATATATATATATATATATATATATATATATATATATATATATATATATATATATATATATATATATATATATATATATACATGTACACTACCCATTCACAGTACTAGGTGTTGTATTGTGGGGAGTGAACATTTTTTCGTGCCTTGTTAAGTCACGTGGGATTAGCTACATTAGATCTGTAGGAATACACATTTAGATAAGGTTTAATTGCAGTATTTATTATCCTGATTTGTAACACGGAGAAATCACACTCACAAGGACAGTCTCAGTTTTAGCTTTGGTAATATTCTGGTTAACTATTTGGCAACCCTTAACATTTAGACAACATCCTCTAAAGTTCTAAACAGTGCAGTCCATCAATTTGCAACACTCCATGATTATTTCTTATGTTCCTTCTCTGACTCCTGGCATGAGGTATTTAAAACAGTTGTCATCTTCAGAATTCACAATAAAAGAAGTCAATAAGTGCCAAGAGTCCTGTTGTAATTTTTGCTTCTCTTATTTGGTTTTTGTTTTGTTTATTCTCTGTCTTTTCAGTACATTCTGATACAGTTATAGAATTGTTACAGAAAATTCACATTTCTTTTCATAATACCGGTACTGTAGTAAGTGTTATTAAATTTTCGTCGTATGATTAATTTTATTTTTATTTTTTTCTTACTGGTGGACACTACATCACTTGTGGTCAACATCTATTTTCACGCAGATATTCTAATCAGCAACAGTCCCAGACAAATGTCACATACATCACTGTGTTCCATATATTCAGACCAGCTGTGACAACATCATGGCAGGGGATAAAATAAAACAATGAAATTAAATGTAACCATTATATATTAAGAGCCAACAGCCCTAACTCTCCAAGCGCTAGTATGTGTCAAATGTACTTAGTAAACTGTAGAAATATGATACAAATTCATTCTTAGCCCCATGTGTACAAGATTAATCTACAAATATTTTTCCATTGTAGCAGCGCCTTTATATTTATTGTCAAATGTAATGGCAACAACCAGGGGTAGGCAAGGTGAAGGAAAGAAGTAAGTAAGAAGTAAGGTGGTGGTGGTCAGAGATGGTGCTTGGTCAATTATACCATGTCTAGTGCTGCCCCTTATGTCACGGTGATATAAGTAACAAGGCGAGAGACAATGACATCCCCCCTTCCTCCCCACACAACAAATAATAATAAGAATAATGAATGGATAAAAAAAAAAGGTATGTAAAAAAAGATAATGAGGAAGGAATGTAGGGTTAGACAAAGGTAAGGTTGCCAAAGTCATTCTCGTCATGTGGTAGGTAGGTAGGTAGGTAGGTAGATAGGTAGGTAGATTTACAGGTTGGTAGACAGATTTACAGGTTGGTAGGTAGACAGATTTACAGGTTTGGTAGGTAGATATATGGTGTTGGTGGGTGGGTATGTATGTATGTATGTGTGTATTTAGGTAGGTTGGTAGGTAAACAGTTTGGAAAGTACGTAGAAACCTATTAGTAAGATAAATGGAGAGTTAGATAGTCAATGTGTGGGCAGACATAGTAGGCATGCAAATAGCTAGGCAGATATGTAAGAAAAGATGAAGGTAGGTAGGTAGGTAATCAGATGGGTAGAGGTGAAGGTATTAGGTAGGTAGGAAAGGAGGAAGACTGAGCTGTAGGTAGGTAGTTAGGTGGGTAGATAGGTAAAATGGTAGGTATACAAAGAGGTAAGTAGGTAGTCAGGTGGGTAGAAGTGCAGGTATTAGGTAGGTAGGAAGGAAGGAAGGAAGACTGAGTAGTAGATAGGTTGTAGGTAGTTAGGTAGATAGGTAACACGGTAAGTAGATAAAGAGGTGAGTAGGTAGTCAGGTGGGTAGAGGTGCAGGTTATAGGTAGGTAGGAATTAAGGAAGGAAGGCTGAGCAGTGGATAGGTTGTAGGTAGTTAGGTAGGTAGATAGGTAAAACGGTAAGTAGATAAAGAAGTGAGTAGGTAGATGAGAAGGTAGACAGAACAGATAGATGCCTCCATGTGCCAAGCCTTGTTAGTCTTGTTGTCACGCATACCCTCTCTCCATCCCTCCTATCCTCCCTCCAATACCAACCCTACCTTGCATTACTGTCTCATTGTTGACCATACATACCCCTTCCCTTTTCCTTCCCACACACACACACACCCCTGTCTCCTTACTGACCCTCCTGCCCGTGCACTCTCCTCTCCCATCTACTTACCCTTCTTTTCCCTCCTCCCCTACACTATTGTTTCACCCACCCTACTTCACCTTCCTTCCCTCTTCGACCACCTCTTTCCTATCTCAAGCGTCACCATTCCTCACGACCCTCCTCGCCGTCCCTCCTCTTTTCCTTCTTAAACCTCACCTTTTTCCCCATCCCTCCTGGCTTTTCTTCCTTCCTTACTTCTTTTCTCTTTTACCCACTGTCATTACCTCCATACACCCAACCCTACTTCCTTCCCTTCATACTCAGCTTTCTCCTTCAACCCTTCTCTCCTATACCTATTTCCCATCCATTTACCGTACCTTATTCCCTCACACTACTAAGTATCTGTTCCTCAGTCTCTCAATCACCCCTCTTTCCCATCCATCCACACACCCATTCTTTCTCTTCCACTTCCTTTCTTTCATCATTCATCCCCTTCTTCTCCTTGCTCCCACCAACCCAGCACATGCACCCGTCCAACCAACCCACCCACCCACCAACCTTCCCCTCCCTCTGCACAATGTGTTTCGCTCGCAATGTCAAGCCTGATGTTATAAATCGGAAGGTTAATGTACGCGCCACCAATTAAAACTAAGCTGGGAGAAACTATACAGGGGCCTCACATTAATATGCTTTGACTCTGTGCCAAGTTGAGGGAGGAGGAGGAGGAGGAAGAGGAGGAAGAAGAGGAGAAGAAAAGGAGGAAGAGGAGGAGGGGAGAGGAGTCACTAACGTCGCCGCCGCCACCGCTGCCAGTTTGCCCCTTGATCACTCCTGAAGAGCTTGGTGGTGTATTTTTGATACTACTATTGCTTCTGCTGCATAGGTTTGACGGAGTGGGGAAGGAGTCTGTAGTAGGGGATGGTGTTTGGATGAGAAGAAAAAGATGGATGGGATATGAGGGGAGAGGGAAAGAAGGGGTGGAAACAAAGAGAAATTGAGGAATGTAAAGGAAGTTGGGAGGATACTTAGAAGGAAGGAGGCGTTTGAGGATGGAGGGACGGAAGGGTTGGGTTGGTGGGTGGGTGGGTGGGTATAGATGTGGGTGGGTGGGTGGAGAGAATATGGGAGAGACAAGAACTGGCAGTGGAGTGTGCAACAGTAAAGGAGGGAGGGAAAGTGAAATAGAGGGTATAGTGTAGATAGAAAAAGTTGCTGGTAAAAGAGTGTTAAAGGTGGGATGAGTAAAGACAGAAAAGAAGGAATTAAAAGTACGGAATGACTAAGGAAACTGAACATGACGGAGTAGAATTGAGGCTTAGACCAAACAGAGGCTAATTGTAAAAGGAAATGGTATAACATTTAAATGGTTGTTGGGTTGTTCGATTATTTGGTAAAGTAGTCGGGACAAAAATGACCTTTGATGAAAATTTATAGTAAGGAACGACGGAGACTGGGTTTATAGGCGTGATAATAGTGATGGTTTGACTGTGAGGTTATAGGGAAGGAGGGAAATTTGTACCTGATGGAATATAGAAAGAGAAAATTGAATGTGTGATGGGAAAGAAGGAACTTTTTTGTGTAGAAGGAAAGGAGGGAAAAGATTGTGAAAGAATGAGGAAGAGGTGTAGTGGATATGCAGGAGTGGGGAAGGAGGGTTAAGACAGGGGTGAGATGGGGTGGTGTGTTGTGAGATGGAAGGTATGAATGGAAACTGAGAGTGGATGAGAGGTGTGGGGGGAGTAGGTAAGAAAGTAGTGAGGGAGGGGCAGAAGGATGAACGAAGAGTACAAGTAAATAGAAAAAGGAAAATTTATAACAATTCGTAAGGGAGAGAACACTGAAATAATGAAGTAGAAGACAACAAAGAAGGAACAAAATGAATAGAATAAACGAAAATACCTTAATTCTCAGAGTAAGAAGTGAGATTGCAGGGAAGAAACGAAGGATTGAAAAGATGGATAAAGCATAGAACGAAGACATACGGAAAAGAAAAACAATGAAACAAGAGTAGAGAAGATGTGGTAAAGGGAGAATGAGAGAGGGATGAAGAGGGGAGGGAGGGGAAAGAGGGGAAGAAAGACTATGAGCAAGTTAATGAGTGTTAAACCAGAGTATTTCCTTTCCTTGCTCTCAGGGTTTATTGTTAGCGGTGTGTGTGTGTGTGTGTGTGTGTGTGTGTGTGTGTGTGTGTGTGTGTGTGTGTGTGTGTGTGTGTGTGTGTCTGTGTCTGTGTCTGTGTCTGTGTCTGTGTCTGTGTCTGTGTGTGTGAGTGTGAGTGTGAGTGTGAGTGTGAGTGTGAGTGTGAGTGTGAGTGTGAGTGTGAGTGTGAGTGTGAGTGTGAGTGTGAGTGTGAGTGTGAGTGTGAGTGTGTGTGTGTGTGTGTGTCTGTGTCTGTGTCTGTGTCTGTGTCTGTGTCTGTGTCTGTGTCTGTGTCTGTGTCTGTGTCTGTGTCTGTGTCTGTGTCTGTGTCTGTGTCTGTGTCTGTGTCTGTGTCTGTGTCTGTGTCTGTGTCTGTGTCTGTGTCTGTGTCTGTGTCTGTGTCTGTGTCTGTGTCTGTGTCTGTGTCTGTGTCTGTGTCTGTGAGTGTGTGTGTGTGTGTGTGTGTGTGTGTGTGTGTGTGTGTGTGTGTGTGTGTGTGTGTGTGTGTGTGTGTGTGTGTGTGTGTGTGTGTGTGTGTGTGTGTGTGTGTGTGTGTGTGTGTGTGTGTATGTGTATGTGTATGTGTATGTGTATGTGTATGTGTATGTGTATGTGTATGTGTATGTGTGTGTGTGTGTGTGTGTGTGTGTGTGTGTGTGTGTACTCCTGGGAACGTGAGGTGATCATCCGTGTGTTTATATATTTTAACCTAAAATATTGAGTGCGAGTGCATGGAGTATGTAGCAATGATGATACGGAGTTTGAACTGAAGAGATTATAAAAACTCTTAACCACTGTATAAGGCTTTATATTTTAACACTGATATTATACTTTCACATTGATTTTGTATTCAGGTGGTGTTTACAGTGTGGTCTGAGAAAGATTTAGAATGTTATGATTTTGTGCAATATTGTAAATGCATTTGGTACCGTACCTGCCTGTTGTGTAGGACCTTGTGAGATTGAAGTTGGTGTTTTAGCAGCAATTTTTTATATTTATGCAGGAATTCACTTCTTTCATCCAATTTGCTTTAACTTTATTTTTTATACTTAGTAATCTCTCCATTTTCTTTCTCAGTCGGCTACATCTTTACATTTTGTTTCTCTGCACATCTTTCTTGCATTCTATCCTCGTCCTCTTCAAATTCCCTCCTCGTCCATTTCAGATTCCCTCTTCATCCTCTACACATTCCCTCCTCGTCCTCTTCACATTCCCTCCTCATCCTTTACACATTTCCTCATCCTCTATACATTCCCTCTTCATCCTCTACACATTCCCTCCTCGTCCTCTTCACATTCCCTCCTCATCCTTTACACATTTCCTCATCCTCTATACATTCCCTCTTCATCCTCTACACATTCCCTCCTCGTCCTCTTCACATTCCCTCCTCATCCTTTACACATTCCCTCTTCATCCTCTACACATTTCCTCATTCTCTATACATTTCCTCCTCATCCTCTACAGTCTACACATTCCCTCCTCATCCTCTACACATTCCCTCCTCATCCTTTACACATTCCCTCCTCATCCTCTACACATTCCCTCTTCATCCTCTACACATTTCCTCATCCTCCTCTACACATTACCTCCTCATCCTCTATACATTCCCTCCTCATCCTTTACACATTCCCTCCTCATCCTCTACACATTCTCTCCTCGTCCTCTACACATTCCCTCCTCATCATCCTCTACACATTCCTTCCTCATCCTCCTCTACACATTCCCTCCTCATCCTCTACACATTCCCTCCTCATCCTCTACACATTCCCTCCTCATCCTCTACACATTCCCTCCTCATCCTCCTCTACACATTCCCTCTTCATCCTCTACACATTTCCTCATCCTCCTCTACACATTACCTCCTCATCCTCTATACATTCCCTCCTCATCCTTTACACATTCCTTCCTCATCCTCCTCTACACATTCCCTCCTCATCCTCTACACATTTCCTCCTCATCCTCTACACATTCCCTCCTCATCCTCCTCTACACATTCCCTCCTCATCCTCTACACATTCCCTCCTCATCCTCTACACATTTCCTCCTCGTCCTGCAGCCCTTCCCTTACCCCGACGGAGCTCATAAAAGGGCACTACACATTGTCTCGGCCGTGCTGTCAGCTGTGGTTATTAACAGCAACCGGTGTCTGAATCACCAATTAATAACGTCCCAGATGAGGCGAGGGAGACCACATTGTCAGGCCGGTGTTGAAGCCCTGCCAACACTCAGCCACCCGATACGCCACTCAACTTGCTGTTTCGGGAGCATTTTATGGGGGTCTCTGGAGCATTTGGGGTCTCTGGAGCATTGGGGGTCTCTGGAGCATTTGGGGTCTCTTGAGCATTTGGGGTCTCTGGAGCATTTGGGGTCTCTGGAGCATTTGGGGTCTTGGAAACATTTGGGGTCTCTGGAGCATTTGAGATCTCTGGAGCATTTGGGGGTCTCTGGAGCATATGGGGGTCTCTGGAGCATTTGGGGTCTCTGGAGCATTTGGGGGTCTCTGGAGCATTTGGGGGTCTCTGGAGCATTTGGGGTCTCTGGAGCATTTGGGGTCTCTGGAGCATTTGGGGTCTCTGGAGCATTTTGAGGTCTCTAGAGCACTTGGGGGTCTCTGGAGCATTTGGGGTCTCTGGAGCATATTGAGTCTTAGAAACATTTGGGGTCTCTGGAGCATTTGGGGTCTCTGGAACAAAAGTTTTTATATACTTGTTTATGCCAATGGGAAAAGTTGTGGTTCTAGGTGTGTTCTAGTGGCACTGATCTTAATGCCACTCTTTAAATATTGTTAGTGACTCATACATTTACGTTAAACGCCTACGGATCATAATAATGAAATCCACAATTTTACGAGGTTTGGTGAGGTTAGATCTGGTCAAATTAATTCAGGTCAGGCAAGAGTAAAGGAGGCTAGGTTATGTATGACTAAGGAAAGGTTTGATACAAGTGTGAGCTAATAGGTTTGGTTAAGTTACGAATAGGTTTGGTTAGGCTACCAATAAGTTTGATTAGGCTATCAATAGGTTGATTAGGTTACGAATCGGTTAGGTTAAGCTACGAATAGGTTTGGTTAAGTTACAAATAGGTTTGATTAGGTTACGAATCGGTTTGGTTAAATTACGAATAGGTTAGCTTTGGTTAGGTTAGAAATTATGAGAAGTTGTCTGGTAGTGTAATGTCCACCAAACGAGAAGTGTACGAGGCCGGCCTGCTTAATAAAAGGTACATGGTCTGGCCCCGGGCAGTTTGGCATTGATGTATCGGCTCTGGGTATTGTTATAATCAAGGCAGGCAGGAGGACCGTAAGGTTTGGCCGGGGAGGAGGAGGGGGGCGGGGGGAGGGGGCAGAGGAGTGAGGAAGTAAGAGAAGTATAGAGGTAAGGGGGTGGTGGGGGAGAGCTGAGGGGCCCTGCCTATTCTCACCCTCCCCTTATTCTTCTTCCCCCATAATCCCCCCCCCACCCACCACCCCACACAGTCTCTCTCGTCTCCCCCTCCTCTCCCCCAGTCTCTCATTCTCCACCACTCCTTCTCTCCCCCAGTCTCTCATTTCTCCACCACTCCTCCTCTCCCCCAGTCTCTCATTTCTCCACCACTCCTTCTCTCCCCCAGTCTCTCATTTCCCCCTCCTCCTCTCCCCCAGTCTCTCATTTCCCCACTCCTCCTCTCCCCCAGTCTCTCATTTCCCCACTCCTCCTCCTCTCCCCCTGCATGGCGTGGTTTAAATAGTTCTTGTTCATAAATTAGCGAACATGGGCGGTTTCGGGGGAAGGGGTGGGCTATATTTGGTCCAGGAACTTCTCTAGAGCTCTGTCGCTTATATTTTTTTTTTTTTTTTTTTTTTTTACCTTTTATCTTATTTTCATTCTTGGTTTCTTGTCTTCCCTTACTCTCGTTCTGCTTTGGTTCATTTTGGCTATACTGTTGTCGTGGTTGAAGTTGTAGGTGTTTGTATACTCAACATTGGGTGGATTAATTTCCCCACTATCTATCATCTCCTTGTTCTCCACTTTGCCTTGTCTCCCTCTTCCTTGTCTTTCTGTTTTTTCCCCTTTATTCCTTCTTCTTCCACCTTCTTCTCCTCCTCCTCCCACCCCATGCACCTTGAACTTTCCCCGTCCTTCCTGGTTCTATCACCCTCCTATAATCTTCACCCCTTCAACTCCCACACATATACAGCCCCATGCACGCCATCCCACCTTCCCATTTCCTTCTCATACCCTATAGACTTAAATTCCTCCTCTTGCCACTCCTACCTACTCTCCTTTCCTTCTTTCGTTTCTTCCCTTTCCCTTACTCTATAGCTTTAACTAATTCTCCTTTCACCTAACTCTTCCTTCCTTCTGTCAATAATTTTTTTCTCTCTTACCTACTTTTCTTTACCTCTCCTTCCATCCAACCTTCCCTCCTCTCTCCTTTCCTCTCTTCCTTCATCTGTTATTTATCACCCCTTTCGCCTTTCCTTTCTCATCCTTACACCCTATCCACTCCTCCTACATCCATTCCTCTTCCCCCTACTCCACCCTTCATTATTCCTTTCACCCTTCTCCATCCTTCATTTACCTACCCTTTCTCTCCCCCATTTGCCCTACCTATCCCTACCTTCTTCATTCCCCCTCCCCACCACCCCATTGTTATGTCCGTGAATGATAAGGGTAGACAGTTGGGGGGAGGGGGTAGACAGTGAGGTGGGGGAGAGGGTAGAGAGTTACGGGGAAGTGGGTGAGAAGGGGAGTGACGGGAAGGGGGAGTTATTGAGAAAGGGAGACAATGAGGTTGGGTAGGAGAATGGGGAATGAATAGGAGTGAGGGGTGGGGGTAAGGAAGTGATAGACAGTGCGACAGGGGAATGATAGGGAAGTGAGGAAGACCTATATGAGAGAGGAATGAAGGTGGGGAGTGACGAATGAATGAAGAAAGAAGAAGACACCGGAGAGAGGAATAAAGGTAGAAAGTGACAAAGGGAGTGAGAACATAGGACTTTAAAAAAAAAAAAAGAAAAAAAAAAGAGAAAGAGGCTGAAGGGAAGTATATGGATAGGGGTGCAAAAAAAGTCCAGCTAACAACAGGTGGGGGGTGGAGGGGGGGGGGGACTCGCTGACAAAAAAAAAAAAAAAACGGGATAAAAACGTGTGGCTATTGTGCATGACGTCACGCTGCATCACAAACAAGTCCTTGTATCTCCATAAATTGGTGTCTTTTCCTCCCCTATAGTATAAGTGTGATGTCACATGGCGCCTCCAAGTCCCTCCTCCTCATATCACCTTATATGGACGCTGCACTTCCCCTCTAGATGCACGTGTCCAGAACCTAAGATTATAGGAGCATGGATTAATAAAAGATAGGAAGAAGAAAATGAAGATAGAATAGAAAGAAATATATAAAAAATCAATAATAATAATAAATAGGAGAATGAGTTTGTTGGAGAGGAAGGTTAATTATCAGGCAGAAGTATGACCAGATTGTAAAAATATATAAAATAGACGAAAAAATGAGTAAAGGAAGGAAAGACTGAACAGAAATGAGTTAGGGTAGCTGGCAAGGGGGTACAGAGGCAAACAGTATAAGGAGGAATGGGCAAGACAGAGAGAAATTGAGGTGCCGTCATTAGCTTACCTCCGAAAATATACACACGTGGATTTTTGGCATCCGACCCGCCCGTTAAATAGAGAGTCCAGATTTAACGATGTTTAGCTTGTTGGTTTGTATTTCTAAGTGGTGTGGATTTTTATTATTAAATTTTTATGCATATTTAATGCTTATTGTTAATACCGAATTATTGTGCTGTTATTATTTTTGATATTGTTTTTGTTGTCTATTATTATTATTATTGTTATTATTATTATTATTATTATTATTATTATTATTATTATTATTATTATTATTTTAATTTTAATTTTATATTTTGCAGGCATAACGATGCTTTACCAACTGAAGACTTGTTTCATTGTGTGCTTTTTTTTTCGCGAAAATTATTCACTGCTCTTTCGGCAGTTCTTCAAAGTTTAGTGTATCATCCTCCATCTCATCACTGTCTCTTCTTAATTGTTTCCACTGTAACATCCTTCGTCTTCACCATCTGTCATTACTATTATCATTACTCTAAAGTTTGTTCCAAAATGTCCTCTCCCTGTAACCTTCCCATTTCTCCCTCCCACTATCTTTCCTATCGTCCCCCTCTCCCTCTCACTATCTTTCCTATCTCCCCCTCTCCCTCTCACTATCTTTCCTATCTCCCCCTCTCCCTCATCTCTTCTCCCCTCCCCTCTCAACCTTTCCTATCTTCCCTCCTCTTCCCTCCGTCCTAGAACCATGCTAGTATTGCTGATAAAACCGATAGTGTTATCTGTGGCGGCGCGTGACTCTTCTATGGTGTGTGTGTGTGTGTGTGTGTGTGTGTGTAGAGGGGGACAGAAAAGTCTCGCTTAACCATATGCTATGTTTTATCTCTTATGACAGTGTATTGAGTATAAATTTCCAATGCTTGCCGGAACATTTTGGGTCATTAGAATTGATTTTGTTAGAATTCATGCATTAAAACCATCACTTCTACGTTCTCATTTCCCAGCAACACGTTCTAGTGAATTTACATCTGTGCAACTATTATACCCTTACTCTCATGACTTCACCAAATTAAAGTAACACTATGAATATATGGCTTGAGGTCCTGAGACGGGAAAGAGTAGTGTGACTTTCTCTAGGGCTCGACAAGAGGATATTTTAGTAAGTGTTACACTGTGCTACTAATTATACCAAACTCCTCGAAAAAGAAAAATGTCAACTACACACAAAGACAGATGGTTAAACTCTTATGCTGAAAAAAAAAAAAAAAAAACCTGTAGATGTTCATACAGAAAAAAAAATGGACATGAAATTTCAAAAAGAGGCCCCAGAGCACCTAGAGTGATGTATATGAGAGAGGAACGACAACCTCCCATTGTTCTTCAGCGGATTTATTTTTTGAGTAAACATTTCATTATTTAGAGACTCTCACACGCCCGACATGAGCAAGCACTTCCCCCCAGACCTGGCGCGGCTGACCTAACACTGACGACAAGAGAGAAGACTACCGTGGCACTTGTTGTATTACGGGAAACTGAGGTAGAGGTGTAACATTAGCATTTATTCTTAGCAGACACCACCTCATCTCCAAAAGTAACACATGACGATAAAAAAAATAAAATAGAGCTTTGTTGAATATCATGTGTGTGTGACTATTGCATCATCTCGCCTCTGGGTAACTTATACAGTTTTGTGGTTCGTTGGCAAGGTTGGTGTTATTGTAGCATTCTCTCTCTCTCTCTCTCTCTCTCTCTCTCTCTCTCTCTCTCTCTCTCTCTCTCTATATATATATATATATATATATATATATATATATATATATATATATATATATATGAGGATGAGGCAAAAGAAGAGTGTGAAAGAAAAGAAAATAATGAGGAAGAAGTTGAGTGATGATGAGAAGAAGGCAGCGGCGGATGGCAATTACTGTGATGTGTGCCCTCTGCTCTCATTATCGTGGTCAATACTCGTTAGTGGCCGAGTGATGACCTTGCCTGCTGCTTTATACGAGGAGCTCTGCCGTCCTCACACACCCTCGGGGATCGATGCCTTCCTTTAAGGGTCACAGACTGGGGAAGAGGCAGGAAGAAAGAAAGTAGCTTATTTTTAGTAGAGGAAAAAGTGTTAAGCCTATATGAGAAGTTTTTCTACCTGTTAATTACTTAGTATATACTGTATGTTTCTTTGTCACGTTTTCATTTTCGATACGTTTCTGTGACATGGCCTTCAGTATGATATGAACAAAGTATTACAGTCGTATTTCTAGTCACAGAGGTGATACTGGAAAGCATTATTCGGTACATAAAATTTAATATATTATGAGAGTTCGGTCTTCATGAATTTACTTACTGAGGAGTACAGTAATAAACATCAACGTGAAAAAAAAGAAATGCCTGTTTTTACTTGGTGCATTACGGTGGAGGAATGATAAACCCAGGGGCTTTTACTCCAGGTCTTATTAAATTTATTCATTCACATTGGCTTTCATGTGCAAACCAACAAAGGATATAAAATTGTTGGGTCCGTCTCACCAGAAATCAGGAATAATAGATGAGATGATTCACAGTGCACTTATTATTATTTTTCTGTGTGTCTATTAGATTTTTCGTTCCCTGTGCCCTCCGCTGCCTTTTCTTATTTCCCCTTTCATACTGTATACCTCATTATTCTGGCTAAAGAAGGAATCTCCAATATGCTTTTATGAGGAGACGTCATAGCCTGGACGCATTAAAGAACTCATTACCATTTACAGCATTGTGTGGCCACTACACCTGTCTGTCTGTGTGCTGCCTGTTTAGCTGTCAGTTTGTCCGTCAGTCAGTCCTCCTAACAATGGTCGCAAACACACTTCCTCCCTAATTGCTCTAGTCTGAACCGATGAATAATATTTGGCTACTTAGGACCACAATGTGATAAAGATGGACAGGTGTGTGAGTGATGGGTTGGGCAGGTGTGGGTGCGTGCATGCTTATGGTTCACGATGTACGACGAGTAGCATGTTTGTGTACGTATGTGTAAATGAATACATGCTAGAATTTAATTGAATTTATACACATATATACAGTACAGGATATACACATGTATTCTGGGCATACTGACTTGGAATCTTAATAAGTCAAGTCAACAATAATTCACAAAATACATCTGCTTGTATTACTGTATGAACGTATGTGATGTGCTATACAATTAACCAATAACCACAGGCAGAAGTAGATGATTGTCTTAATAATTCCTTTGTAAGTGTCAGGTAAAGAGGCAACATATTTATAATTATTGTGTTACTAAACTGTACTAAAAAAAAAATACATGACATAAGCACGCATTAAATTCGTTGATAAAAAAAAATATAACCACTGCAAAGGTCGTAATTGGTTTAAGCCTCTTGAGGATGATAGCATAAAAAAGTTTGACAAAGCGTTTCTGACAATATGTTATTACGGTTAAATTAAGCTGAACCGAAAAACAATTACAATGAGGGTCAGGTGGTGAGAGAGAGAGAGAGAGAGAGAGAGAGAGAGAGAGAGAGAGAGAGAGAGAGAGAGAGAGAGAGGCAGGTAGACAAATCAAGGGAGAGGAACAGAATAATGTCAAACGTAAAGGACGTGAGAGATATCAATCATGTATGAACGAAAGTGGGTGAAAGGATTGAAATCTGATATAGAGTAAAATAATAATAAAAGAAAATCACTTAGAAAGGGAAAGAGAAAATAGGATACAGTGAACCATTATTTATGTATTACCCAATGTAGGTTGTTCTGACTTTACTCTCTCTCTCTCTCTCTCTCTCTCTCTCTCTCTCTCTCTCTCTCTCTCTCTCTATATATATATATATATATATATATATATATATATATATATATATATATATATATATATTTCGTTATACATTTACCTCTTTCCATCTATTAACCACCTATTTTTATCCCATTCATCCACTTTACTCTTCTCTCCCTCCCTCCCTCCCTCTCTACCCCTGTCTGTCTGTTGTTAAGTGTGGATGACGTCACAATAGAGCCTCCACCAAATGAAGACTACTAGACGCTGACAGGTGTGAATTAGTCCCACCACGACTGCTACCTGCACGCTGAGACAATTTGCTGGGAATTATCTACAAGGGTTCCGTTTTAAGGGGATGGTGTAAGATGATATTGTCCATGAGATTTGGGGACTACTGACTCCTTCATACTGTCCCACGAAACAGGGTCTTTCGGTGTAGATGCTGTGTTTTCGTGGCATATTTTTGAGTCCTCGCCAGCCTCCATTTCGGTGACATTTATCTTTGTGTCCTTAAGAGATGATTACTCAGTGTGGGACGGACGCAGTGGTGGAGCGTAATGGTTGCCTGGGAAAGTGAAATGACTGAGGGAAGAAGGCCACCGCATTCTTAGTCGTTCGTGCAGAGTCTGTGGTATTTGTTTTCTTTTTAACAAGGCCCAACAATCCATGTACTAGTAAAGAGTTGGGATCTGTGGTATTTGTTATTTTATTCAGCCGTGTGTGATATCTTTGAGTTTGACCAGGAGTACGTTCCAGGAATAGTGAGGAAAGAGGGGCAGGTAACGGGAGTGGTATCCAGACTACATGAAATGCGATGTTGGGGGCGAGGGGCGAGGTTTAGATATGGCTAAGCAGTCGGGGTGATGGATAATGTTAGACACACACACACACACACACACACTCACACACACCCACACACACACACACACACACACACACACACACACACACACACACACACACACACACACACACACACACATACACACACATACACACACACACTTGAAACGTCGAGGTATGACAGTGACAAAGAGAAGGTGAGAGATCAAAATATCGAGGGAGGACAATGACGAGAAGAGAGAGATTGAAATGACAGGCAAAAAAGCATGCAGTCCGGTATACACTCGTTCAATGAGGTATAGTCAAGGAGACAGGCATGCAGTCAGTCAGGCATCCTGGCAGGCAGTAAGTCAGGCAGACAGTCAATCAGGCGAGTCACACACCACGCACCATCAGTTGTACTATTGTGGTCCAAATGACAGAGAACAATAATGTCGGGTGTGACTCAAGTGTCACGAGAGAGGGGAATGAGAATGAGGAAAAAGAATAAGAGGAGGAGGATTAAAAAGGATTAAGTAGTGAGGAGTGGAATGAGAAAAAATAAGAATAGAAGAGAGATAAGATGAGGAATAATAAAATAAATCTGCTCGTCGTGACCCCAACCAGGAGGGATGCCACCACTACCACTGTTCCTTTGTTTACAGTTGCTGCTACACCTCTAATGACAGGCACGTCACTTACTTTTATTGGCACACACTGCATGGCTTTTGGTGCTGGTGTGGTGGCTCTTTTTCATCTCATTCTCCATCTCCTCCTCCTCTATCTCCTCCTCCTCTATCTCCTCCTCCTCTATCTCCTCCTCCTCTATCT
>JAWQEG010006501.1:0-39017 GCA_033782935.1 Petrolisthes cinctipes
ATGAACATTTGGCCTCAGGAATTCGTATACACCACCACTGTAATCAGATCAAGGAATTCTAACACCTAGAAAATTTAGCACATTCATTTCCAAACACCAATAAAAAAACAATAAAAAAAAAATTATTAATGCCTACAGTGTGTGCAGAATAAAGACAGACCCTTTTTAACCATGCAATGATCTATGTACAGCTACAATCAAATATCCACCGACACTTTTTTCCCTTCGTAGTAAATATCTTTGTAGTAAATAACAACACGTGTATGATTTTGCAGCACCTCATAATAATAATTGATGGGGTTGAGTTGACGTAAGGTGTTGTTGTATGATTATATTTTGATATGATACTGATTTATTTACTACGATGGAAGGAAAGTGTCGGTGGATATTTGATTGTGGCTGTACATACATACATAACTCCACAGAGACTCATTCTCACAGTGAACTCTTATGATGAGTCTCGTACCAAACCAGACACACGAAAATAACTCATGCAAAATCAGAGTCCCCAAAACTAACTCTTACAAGGGGCAACTTTGGCTGACAAAATAAAAACCTAGAATATGCATCCCAATTATCTAAAATAACAATAACAATAATAATAATAATAATAAAAATAGTAGTAATAGTAATAATAATAATAATAATAATAATAATAATAATAATAATAATAATAATAATAATAATAATAATAATAATAATAATAATAATAATAATAATAATAATTTACATAAACTTCAAGCAGCACAAAACAATAGGCATTCAAATAATAATAATAATAATAATAATAATAATAATAATAATGATAAAGGCAGTACAGAACGCATATATTTTTGACCAGTCTATCAACTTATATGAGCACAAGGTGACAAGGATACAGATGAAAGACACACACAGGACAAATGTGTTGGTATCAGAAGGAGATGTTGTTGTTGTAGGTAGCAGACGAAAGGAGGAAAGGTTTGTTGGTATAAGAAGGAGATGTTGGTGTTGTTGGGAGGAGAGAAAAGGGGGAAAGGGATGGGTTGGTATCAGAAAGAGATATTGTTGTTGTAGGAAGGAGATGAAAGAGGGAAGAGGATGGGTTTGGGTGTTGGTATACGATGGAGATGTTGGTGTTGTAGGGAGGAGAGGAAAGGGGGAAGGGGATGGGTTGGGGTGTTGGTATACGATGGAGATGTTGGTGTTGTAGGGAGCAGACAAAATGTGTAAAGGTTTGTTGGGGGGTGAGTGCAGGCCTATGAATAGCCTTCCACTTTGTGTGTGTGTGTGTGTTTTAGTTCCTTGTTTACCTTTAGTACACGCCCCAACCAACACTCTGGGGAACGTTGCCTCTAAGTACTCTGATACCAAAGTCTATAGCCCACTTAGCTGAGTCGAAGCCCGAGATCTGAAGCAGGGGGTTTCTGGACGACAGCCCACCCAAACCATCACAAAGACACATACATTTCGAATCAATGAAGGCTTTGGGTGGGCTGTCGTCCAGAAACTGCCTGCTTTAGATCTCGGGCTTTGACGCAGCTGGACTACAGACTCTGGTATCCGAGTGTACTGTACATTGTGGAAAATATCATAGTGTGTCATATATTTACTCGGTTTTCTGTGAAAGTTTCAGAGGACGTGAATTTATTGGACCACTTTTATGAGTAACTAAAGAAATGTTCCATCCAAGTTCCCATGTCTCGCACACTTGTTGGACTTTACTTCTAGACCTTCTTTCCTAATGTATCGTGATATGTGTGACTATCTAATTAACCAGCCTGATGTCTTAGAAAATATCTGGTAAATATTGAATGAATTACCGTTATTGCGTACGTTTTTTCTACCTTCATTACCCACTTATTTAGACCATTCTAAGACTATTTTCATCTATGGCATTTTCTCCGCAAATGCCCCATTTCCAAGATAGGGCATATTCAAATGGGGCATTTTGAAATTAGCCTGACCTTACCTGACCTGACCTAACCTAACCTAGACCGCATCAGACTACCGGGACCTAACCTGGGCAAACTACCGGAACCTAACCTGGGCAAACTACCGGGAAATAATCGTGATAAAGTACAATAAATGACTGGGGCAAAATACTGGGACCCAGCCGGATCTGGCAACACTGCTGCAAAACGGTAATTCTTTCAATAAATACCAAATATCTTCATTATATTTCCCGAGTTTCTCAGCCCCTAGTAATGTCAATTTATCATTTTCACACATTTAACTTGTATGTTAGGCTGTCCCAAATCCTAAAGCTGGGGGAATATCATACCCTTGGCTTTGGGACGACCATTAACTTATAATCTTTATTATTTACTATGTAATTTTTTTTCTGCAATATTATTACTCTCACTGCAGTTTTCTTATTTGTATGTGAATGTCTATGTGTGTGTATTTGTGCGTTTATGCATGTGTATGTGTGTGTCTATGTATATGTGTATATATTTATGTACAGTTGGACACAGGAATTCGTGATACAGCCCAGCAGGTGTAAGATGCTCATACACCTCCTTCCAGTATGAAATATCTTAGCGACCAATAAGATTTACGAGAGGCAGAAACTATATGATGAGGGATGGTGACAATAAGCAAATACTGAACGGAAGTCACTGGATATTACTGGAGAGGGACAAACATTATCCACCTACCAGGGCTGTACCACGAATTCCTGTGTCCGATAGTTTAGTGGTCGGCGGGAGTAATGTCACCTCGTCTGCCCTGATGCGACCCACGGTGTTCAGGGGTTCGTGTCAGTGGGTGTTGTGGGGGGTGGGTGGGTGGGTGGGTGTCGGGGTGGCTGGGTGTGGGGCTGGGTGGGTGGGTGATGAGGCCAATATTTTCCCGTCAACTGTACAATATGTTTATTATTGTTAATGAGAGAGAGAGAGAGAGAGAGAGAGAGAGAGAGAGAGAGAGAGAGAGAGAGAGAGAGAACTTCATATTATTTTCAATATTACCTTTATTCTCTTTCATAATATTACTACAATTATTTTCATATAATAATTAATCTTTTTAATATTAGTTTCCCACTATGTATCAGATAACTTCATGGTGACCTTTAGTTATCGGCAACGTTCCCCATGGTGTTGGTTGGGGCTTGTACTAAAGGTAAATAAAATAGTTAAAAAAAAAAAAAAAAAAAATGCATTATCTTCCTGTTCTTCTTTATCTAAATGTTAATAATGTTGTTGTTGTTGTTTTCCTTTTTATATTTACTTTTTTTTTTTACTGTTTTTTTTTTTTTTTTTTTTTTTTTTTTATTACACGAGTTCATTCATCTACCATCAGTATTAATTTATGTAATTTAACTTCATGGCCTCTGTGTGTGTGTGTGTGTGTGTGTGTGTGAGTGTGTGTGTGTGTGTGCATGTGTGTGTGTGTGTGTAGGCTACTTCCTATACTTGTTCTGTGATTGGTTTCCTGTGTGTGTGTGTGTGTGTGTGTGTGTGTTTACTTCCCCTACTTGCTCTGTGATTGGTTACCTGTGTGTGTGTGTGTGTGTGTGTGTGTGTGTGTGTGATTGGTTTTTGTTTCGTGTATAATTATAACCAAATCAAAACGAGTGGAAACAAATCTTACGAACAGATCAGATATACCAGTTCTAGACCACACCTGTACAACCTTAAGGAGAGATTCTCTTCTTGGTAGATTGGAGGGCTACTGATTCCTCCAAAACTATGTCAGGAAACAGACCACCTTTAAGGACCCACTGATCGTGTATGAAAATAAATTGGAGGCTTCTGATTCCTCCTGACCATAACCACGAAACAAGCTCCTTTCGTAAAAGTGGTGTTTCGTGGCAATATTTGAAGGACTCATTCAATTTTTTCCCTACATCACAGGGTCCCTTAATTAATGTCACTAATAGGGGATCTGTTTTGTTAATTCACTTTTACTTAGGTTGACCTGTCTGAACTGTGGTGTGAAAATGAATGGTGTGTTTATACCAAGAAGAATATTACATCTCTCAGTTGGTGACTATGTATGTACAGCCACAATCAAATATCCACCGACACTTTCCTTTCATCGTAGTAAATATCTTGGTAATAAAGAACAACACGTGTATGATTTTGCAGCACCTCATAATAATAATAATTGAGGGGGTTGAGTTGACGTAAGGTGTTGTTGTAAGATTATATTTTGATGTGATACTGATTTATTTGCACGATGGAAGGAAAGTGTTGGTGGATATTTGATTGTGGCTGTACAGTACAATACAGTCGGCCTCAGGAATTGGTTACACAGAACATTGGTTAAAAAGGGTTCTGTCTTTATTCTCTACATACTGTACACATTGTTCTGCTCACTTATATATACACACAAACAATGACAGGACCAATGGCAACACCAGCCAAACATATTGACACAAATTACCTACAATGTTACCAAGTGGCCTTCCTCCCATCTCTAGGCTCTATAACACTGCTATACATTTTATTTCCTCCGTTTTCCGTCCATCCCCCTCCGATTAAAAAACTTTATTTTTCTTGCCAACAAAAGTAATGGTGTTCTGTTGCTTGGAGTAGTGTGTGTGTGTGTGTGTGTGTGTGTGTGTGTGTGTGTGTGTGTGTGTGTGTGTGTGTGTGTGTGTGTATGATCTAATGTTCTATATCATATTCGAGTAGGTTATATTTTCACTGGCTAGTCTCAGGTTAGGTTAGGTTAGGTTAGGTTAGGTTAGGTTAGGTTAGGTTAGGTTAGGTTAGGTTAGGTTAGGTTAGGTTAGGTTAGGTTAGGTTAGGTTAGGAGTTACCAAGGTTAGGTTAGGGTAGGTTAGGTTAGGTTAGGTTAGGTTACGTTAGGTTAGGTTAGGTTGGGTTAGGTTAAGTTAGGTTAGGTTAGGTTAGGTTAGGTTAGGTTATGAGTTACCAAGGGCGCCATGGAGCTGAGGGGTTGATGTTGTGACGAGGGTAAGGAGTGGGACGTTTGTTATTGGAAGGGCAGAGGGAAGGCGATTTGAGGTAGTGCCTAGGGTCTGGTTGGTGAGTGAGAGAGGAGGAGTGGGACATGGAAAGGGAAAGGGGGAGAGTGTAGGGAGAGGAGAGGGAAGGAGGAGGAAGAGGAGGAGGAGGTGGGGAAGAAAGGAGAGAACTGGAGGGGAGGGAAGAAGGAAGAGGGGGAGTGTGGGGAGAGGTGAGAGAGAGAGATGAAGTGTGGGAAGGAGGAAGAGAAGAGGTGAAAGAGAGGGATGAAGTGTGGGAAGGAGGAAGAGAAGAGGTGAGAGAGAGAGATGAAGTGTGGAAATGAGGAAGAGGGGGAATATGGGGAGAGGTGAAAGAAGGGGAAGGAGGAGGAAGAGGGGGAGTGTGGGGAGAGGTGAAAGAAGGAGAAGGAGGAGCAGGGGGAGTGTGGGAAGAGGAGGAAGGAGTGTGGGAAAGGGACAAAGTGGGTGAGAGTGAGAATACGAGAGAGGAAGTGAACGAGGGAGCGTGGGAGGAAGTGGAGGATGAGGGTGTAAGAGAGGTCGTGGGAGTGTGGAGGAGCGAGGAAGAAAAAGAAGGAAGACAACAGGAAGACAAAGATGATGTAGTAGTAGTAGTAGAAGTAGTAGAAGTAGAAAAAGATAAAGAAGGGAAGGAAGAAATGGAAGAAGAGGAAATGGAGGATGAAGTAGAAGTAGGGAGAGATAAAGGAGGAGAGGAAAGTGAAGATAACGAAAAGGAAGAGAGAGAAGGTGAAGGAGACAGTGATGTAGTCGATGGGATGGAAGAAAAGGGAGAAGAGGAAGATGGGGATAAAAATGAGGAAATAGAAGGACGAGAATAAACCACAGAATCAAAGGAACACGAAAACGAAGAGGAAATGGAAATGTTATAGAAGGAAGAAGAAGAAGAGGTAGATAAAATATTGGACAAATAGAATGGGGAAGAGGAGGAGGAAGAGGAGGAGGAGGAAGAGGAAGAGAGGAAAGAGTGGTGGAGTAGAGGAGGAAGAGTAGGTGTAGGTTTGACTAAGAGGGGGAGAGTGAGGGAAGGTTGGGGAGGTGGAAGTAGAGGAGGTGAGGAAGGGGAAGGGGGAGGAGGAGGAGGAGGTGGTTGAGTAGATGAGGAAGGAAAAGAATGAGGAGAGGGAGGAAGAGGAGGAGGAGTAGATGAGGAAGAGGAAGGAAAAGAATGAGGAGGGGGGAGAGGAGGAGGAAGAGGAGGAGTAGATGAGGAAGAGGAAGAAAAAGAATGAAGAGAGGGAGAAGGAGGAGGAGGAGGAGGTAGAGGAGTAGACGAGGAAGAGGAAGAAAAAGAATGAGGAGGAGGAGTAGACGAGAAAGAGGAAGGAAAAGAATGAGGAGAAGAAGGAGGTAAAGGAGAAGAAAAAGGTTGAAGGAGAACAGAAGGAGATATTTTCATCACGTGTTGTTCTTGTCTCTCTAAAATTTTTGTGGTTGTCGTCATGTTTTGAGGAGTGACTTGTGTGTTGTCCTTCACATCTTGGTCTGCCATGACTTGGTTACGAATGTCATCTTTTTCTGCCTCGACCTGTCTTGTAAATATTGTCTGTCTATCCATCACTGAATGACCTGGAATTGTCTGTCTATCCATCACTGAATGACCTGGAATTGTCTGTCTATCCATCACTGAATGACCTGAAATTGTCTGTCTATCCATCACTGAATGACCTGGAATTGTCTGTCTATCCATCACTGAATGACCTGGAATTGTCTGTCTATCCATCACTGAATGACCTGGAATTGTCTGTCTATCCATCACTGAATGACCTGGAATTGTCTGTCTATCCATCACTGAATGACCTGGAATTGTCTGTCTATCCATCACTGAATGACCTGGAATTGTCTGTCTATCCATCACTGAATGACCTGGAATTGTCTGTTTATCCATCACTGAATGACCTGGAATTGTCTGTCTATCCATCACTGAATGACCTGGAATTGTCTCTCTATCCATCACTGAATGACCTGGAATTGTCTCTCTATCCATCACTGAATGACCTGGAATTGTCTCTCTATCCATCACTGAATGACCTGGAACTTTCTGCGGCTCTATCAATGGCTGGATCGAAGTTGTCTGTTTGTCGACCATAACGAAATTTGAAACTGCCTCCTTATTTCTCGAGAACTCATCCTTCTCATTGTTTTGAGGTCTGACGTGTTGCTCTAAACTGGCCTGCGGGTTCGACACCATAATCCCCTGACACCCTAGGGAAGCTGGAGTGACCTCATGAGAACCCGAAGAAGTGAGTGAGTTTGAAGTACGAGAAATCTGTTCAGTCGAATTTTCTCTCTCATCTCTCGGGATGTTTTGATTTGAACGACCAACACTGGGGGACAGATTGCTAGAGAGAGAGTGTGACAAAGAGGAAGGAAGGAAGGTAGAGGAAGGGGAGGAGTAGGTGGTGGAGACAGTAGACGAGGAAGAGATGGAAGAAGAAGAAGGAACAGAAGAGGAAAAATTGGATAAATTAGAGAAGTAAGGGGAGGATGATTTTGAGGTTGTGAGGTGGAGGTCGGTGGCGGTGGTGGTGGTGGTGGACGGTAAAGGGAAAGTGGAGAGTGTGGAGCTAAATAGGGATGTGGAGAGGGAAGCCTGGGTGGAGGAAGGGAGAAACGTCAAGGAGGTGGTGGAGGAGGAGGAAGAGGTAACGGAGGAGGAGGTGGTGGTGGAGGAGGAAGAGGAGGAGGTGGAGGAAGAGAGATGAGGCAACGTGGAGTGGAGAAGTGGAGTGTGTGGTGGTGGTGGGGATAATGTTGTTGTTGTTGTTGTTGTTGTTGTTGGTGTCACGTGTGTTATTTCACCAACACCTTTCCTGACCGATTCCATACCTGTTGTGATTCCCTCCATATCTGTAATAGCCCCTTCCACACCTGTACTAGTCCCCTCCACACCTGTACTAGTCCCCTCCACACCATTACTGACTCTCACCACACCTGGAGCAGTTGTGGAATGGGTGCAAAGTGTGGTGGGTGGAGGAGGAGGAGGGATGTGTGGTGAGGGAAAAGAAGCGACGCGTGAGACAACAGAACAAGGAAAAGAGAAGGGTGACACGGGACTAAAGGAGGAAGAGGAGGAGAAAGAGGAGGAGGAGATAGAGGAAGAGGAGGAGGAGGAGGAGGAAGAGGAAGAGGAGGGATGAAGGATGCGTGATGAAGAAGAAGATGGCGAAGAAAACGTGTGAAGAGAATCATAACTTGGAGAAGGAAGTGAGACAGAAGAGGACAGGGTGACGACAACGACGGGGGCTACTACTGGAGAGAAGAGGGACGACTTGGGGGCCCTCGATTGTAGTTCTGAAAAAGACGTGGGAGATGAGGGAGGATGAGGATGTAAAGACGAAGGTGACAGAGGACTAGAACGTGGAGGAGGGATGATGGAAGGTGGTGTTGGAGTAAGCAGCTTGAATATTGGAGCTTGTGGTCTCGTGTGGTATTGGGTCGAGTAGTGTTGATGTTGTTGTTGATGTTGGTGTTGGTGTTGGTGTTGTTGTTGGTGTTCTTGTTGTGTGCTGGTGAAAGGTAAGGATTGAGGTCGTGGGAGTTGATGGGATAGGGTTTGACAAGGAGCTGATGGTGGCTTTGAATCTATAGGTGTAACTCCTGTGAGGTTATCAATATTATCTTCATAGGTTGTTGTGCTGGAATCTGCTGCTGCTGTTGTGATCACCATTGGCGAGTCTGGCGTTGGATGATGATGATGATGGTTGTGGATGGACGAAGTGGTTGATGATGATGATGAGGAGGAGGAGGAGGGGGGCAGCTGTTGTGGTGGGGGGGCGACGGTAACCACTCCTCCCCCCACCACCACACTGGCCCCTCCTGAAGACAGACTGCTGAGGGAGGCTGTGACGGAGTTGAGGTGTGACAGTAAGCGATGATGTAGGTCTGGAGGTGCTGCTGCTGCTGAGGTCACACCGGACAGATATCGGGTCACTTCGACAGCACAGTGGATGAACCCAGCTCGGTATTTGGCACTCTCATCCACACCCACACCCACACCCACACCCACACCCACACCGCGACTGACACCCTCCTGACGGTGAAGTGTCTGAACGTGTCGTACTGTCATCTCCAATATGTCTGCCTTCTCCAGTCTGCTGTATCGTGATGGCTGGTGATGAGGAGGTGGAAATGATAAATGTCTCTTTAGTGAATTTGACCAGAGTAACATTTTATGAATATAAGAGAAACATAAGATTTTAATGACATACTGACTAATAACGATACGAAAGTTTCCTCCAATGAACAAACACAACTTATAATGATATTGTAAAGAGTTGTATTAGGATTGTCAGATGTCCCCAGAGGTGTTCAATAATAGTGAATGCAACTGTACATTATTATTATTATGAGGTGCTGCAATATCATGCATGTGTTGTTCTTTATTACCAAGATATTTATTATTATTATTATTATTATTATTATTATTATTATTATTATTATTATTATTATTATTATTATTATTATTATTATTATTATTATTATTATTATTATTATTATTATTATTATTATCATTATTATTATTATTATTATTATTATTATTATTATTATGAGGTGCTGCAAAATCATACATGTGTTGTTCTTTATTACCAAGATATTTTTTAACTACGTTGGAAGGAAAGTGTGGGTGAATATATATTTGATTGTGGCTGTACACTCGTGATAAATAATTTCTGACCAGAGTGTGAGGATCAGAAAGCTTCGAATCGCCTGCATGGTATTGTTCATTTCCCCACCCAGTACACCTATAGAGGCTGAGTTCGAATGCAGGTTATGTGTGTGTGTGTGTGTGTGTGTGTGTGTGTGTGTGTGTGTGTGTGTGTGGTCAGGGATTACGTATGACGAGTGTAAGTACTTGTGTAGGCAACTTACATCTTTCTTCATGCCTTCCAGAACGAGAGACTTAAGGTCATTGAGACATCGGTTGATCCTCTGACGTCTCTTCTTCTCCATCAGTGGTTTGTTACTCTGCCAGAAATAAAATAAAAAAGTGATGATGATAACAGAGAGAGATATAAGTATAAAATTAATATAACAAATGTATATAAGTAATTAGACTGAGTAATGATATGATAATTAAATATATGGGTGTATGGGTGAATGGATTAATGAAGGGAAGATTCTTATGTTGTTGTTGTTGTTGTTGTTGTTGTTGTTGTTGTTGAATTGGAAGGCTACTGATTCCTCCAAACTATACCAGAAAACAGACGCCCTCAATGCATACTAATAGGAGATGTGTTTCGTGGCATAGTTTGGAGGAATCAGAAACCTTCCAATTCACCCCATAATTAAAAAAGTGTAACCTTCTTTCCTTTATTCCTTCCCTTATTCTTTCCTTCCTTCCTTCCTTCCTTTCTTCCTTCCTTCCTTCCTTCCTTCCTTCCATTATTCTTTCCTTCCTTCCTTCCTTCCATTATTCTTTCCTTCCTTCCTTCCTTCCCTTATTCTTTCCTTCCTTCCCTTATTCTTTCCTTTCTTCCATCCTTCCTTCCTTATTCGTTCCTTTTTTCCTTCCCTTATTCCTTCCTTCCTTCCTTTATTCCTTCCTTCCTTCCTTCCTTTATTCCTTCCTTCCTTCCTTCCTTCCTTCCGTCCTTCCGTCCTTCCTTCCTTCCTTCCTTCCTTCCTTCCCTTATTCCTTCCTTCCTTCCTTCCCTTATTCTTTCCTTCCTTCCCTTATTCTTTCTTTTCTTCCTTCCTTCCTTCCTTACTTCCCTTATTCCTTCCTTCCTTCCTTCCTTCCCTTATTCCTTCCTTCCTTCCTTTATTTCTTCCTTCCTTCCTTCCCTTATTCCTTCCTTCCTTCCCTTATTTCTTCCTTCCTTCCTTCCCTTATTCCTTCCTTCCTTCCTTCCTTCCCTTATTCCTTCCTTCCTTCCCTCCTTCCTTCCTTCCTTCCTTCCCTTATTCTTTCTTTTCTTCCTTCCTTCCTTCCTTACTTCCCTTATTCCTTCCCTTATTCCTTCCTTCCTTCCCTCCTTCCTTCCTTCTTTCCTTCCCTTATTCTTTCCTTCCTTTCTTCCCTTATTCCTTCCTTCCTTCCTTCCTTCCTTCCTTCCCTTATTCCTTCCTTCCTTCCTTCCTTCCTTCCTTCCTTCCTTCCCTTATTTCTTCCATCCTTCCTTCCTTCCGTTATTCCTTCCTGCACTGACATACAACAAAGTGAGCAGATCAATTAAGAAACCGTGTGATGTAGTCAGAAAATTTGAGGTAAATGAGTACTTCAAAATAATATTGCCACGAAATACACACACACACACACACACACACACCTATATGGAAGGAGCATATTTCGTGGCATAGTCAGGAGGAATCAGAAGCTTGTCAATTATTCTCATACACGATCACAGGGCCCTTAATTAATTATGGGAGTAACTAACTTATTTCTACACCTTTCCACTGTCTCAAATTGATATAACTAAACTTGATTTTTTTGATACGTTATAGAGCATCCTGATTCCTCCAAAGTATGCCAGGAAACAGGACCAGATGAACACAAATAATGATGTCCTTCTGATGCTTGGAATAGTTGGAGGAATGACATACACACACACACACACACAATCCCTCACTCACACACACACACACACACACACACAGTCACTCTTGTTTGACGCTATGGCTTAAAAAAAAACACACACACACAGTCACACACACACACAGTCCCTCACTCACACACTCACACAATCCCTCACACACACACACACACAGTTCCTCACTCACACACACAATCCCTCACTCCTTCACTCACACACACACACACACACCCACACACACAATCCCTCACACACACACACAGTCATTCACTCACACTCACACACACACCCACACACACCCACACTCACTCCCCCCACACCCACTTCCCCCCCCCCACACACACACACACTCACACACACACACTCACACTCACACACACACTCACCTTCCTGACATCCAACTTGGTGAAGAGGTGATCATCCTGAATGTTGACACTATTACAGGTACTGGTGTTGTTGTTGGTGTTACTCTCCATGGCTCTCTATATTATACACATGTTATTATGCTACTCTAGTTGATGGAGATAAGGAACCGTAAATAACTCGTTTTCATAATTAGTAATATTATTGTTATTATTGTTATTATTATTATTATTATTATTATTATTGTTATTATTATTATTATTATTATTGTTATTGTTATTGTTATTGTTATTGTTATTGTTATTGTTATTGTTATTGTTATTGTTATTGTTATTGTTATTGTTATTATTGTTATTGTTATTGTTATTGTTATTGTTATTATTGTTATTATTATTATTATTATTATTGTTATTGTTATTGTTATTATTATTATTGTTATTGTTATTATTATTATTATTATTATTACTCCTTTTTTTTTTTTTTTAGAAGATACCAATCAAAGATAATTAACGTAACAAAGGGTGCAACGTAATTTATAATCTGTCTTCCTGAAAATATTGAACTGTCCAATGTGTATTTTTGTTTGTTGAATATATTGAACTTTTTACTGTGTTTTGTTTTATTGTTTACTCTGTGTTTTGTTTTATTGTTTACTGTGTGTTTTGTCTTATTGTTTACTGTGTGTTTTGTCTTATTGTTTACTCTGTGTTTTGTCTTATTGTTTACTGTGTGTTTTGTTTTATTGTTTACTCTGTTTTGTTTTATTGTTTACTGTGTATTTTGTCTTATTGTTTACTCTGTGTTTTGTCTTATTGTTTACTCTGTGTTTGTCTTATTGTTTACTCTGTGTTTTGTCTTATTGTTTACTCTGTGTTTTGTCTTATTGTTTACTCTGTGTTTTGTCTTATTGTTTACTCTTTATCAATTTGTACTGTACACTGTCTCTTTCTGGCAACACTGTAATATAATGTCTCTTTCTGGCAACACTGTATTATAATGTCTCTCTTCCTGGCAACACTGTAATATAATGTCTCTCTTTTTGGCAACACTGTAATATAATGTCTTTTTCTGGCAACACTGTAATATAATGTCTCTTCCTGGCAACACTGTAATGTAATATAATGTCTTTTTCTGGCAACACTGTAATATAATGTCTATCTTCTTGGCAACACTATATTGTAATATAATGTCTCTCTTTCTGGCAACACTGTAATATAATGTGTCTCTTCCTGGCAACACTGTAATGTAATATAATGTCTATGTTCTTGGCAACACTGTAATATAATGTCTCTTCCTGGCAACACTGTAATGTAATATAATGTCTATGTTCTTGGCAACACTGTATTGTAATATAATGTCTCTCTTCCTGGCAACACTGTAATTTAATGTCTCTTCCTGGCAACACTGTAATGTAATATAATGTTTGTTTTCTTGTTTGTACTATGATATTTGTTTTCTTGTTGTTTTACTGTACTGGGTCTCCTTTTCTTTATTGTTTAGATGAGACAGTGGAGCTTCGTGGTGGTGATGTTGGTACCGTAGCTTCTCTTCTGTTCCACTAGATGACCCACACCTTATATTATATACACGTCACTATACAGGAGACAAGAGGAGTTACACACACACACACACACACACACACACTAGATGAGACAGTGAAGCTTCGTTGTGGTGATGTTGGTACCGTAGCTTCTCTTCTGTCCCACTAGATGACCACACCTTATATTTTATACACGTCACTATCACTGTAACTCCATCCAACAGGCAGATAGTAAACAGATTAACCCTCCACTCCTACTATATGATATCCATACGTTGTAATCGGAGGTACACATTATTTCAGTCTCGTCATAATTATCCTGGGAGGTGTAATATTAACAGTTAAACAGAAACTCATTTTATGCCACTCATTTTATTTTCTGTTAGGGCAATAGGGACAGCCACAGGGACGCACTTTTTTCTGTTAAGGATAATTTAGTTAAAAAAAAAAAAAAAAAAAAAAAAAAAAAAAATCGAGTTTCATTTAGATTCTCTTGTTGTCAAATTGGAAGGCTAGTAACTTATTCCTACAAACTATACCACGAACAAATCACCTCATTGTTATTAAAAGGGAATCAGTTTCATGACATAGTTTGGGAGGCATCAGAAAAAAACTTCCAATTCTCCAAGAAGAAAATTTTCACTTAAGGTCTGCCATGAAACAAACAGGACCAGATAAACAAAAATAATAGTGTTCTGTTGCTTGGAATAGTTTGGGGGAATCAGTTGCTCCAGATTTACCAACACTATAATACTCTTTTGAGGTGGTAATTATTCTGTTTTGGTACATTGGAGTGTCATGATTCCTCCAAAGTATGCTAGGAAACAGGACCAGAAGAGCAAAAGTAATGGTGTTCTGTTGTTGCTTGGAATAGTTTGGGGGAATCAGTTGCTGCTTCAGATTTACCAACACTCCTGGATTGCCATCACTGTATATCGACACACACACACACACATAGACACACACACACTGCTGGCCGCTGGATGGATGGATGACTGGCGTGTAGTAGTGTGAGCTTCTGGGACCCTAATGAAGTCTTAGCCAGGTTGCCCTCGCCTCGCCGGATACAGGAACAGCCAGTCAGCCAACCAGCGAGCCAGAGAGCCAGTCAGTCAGCCAGCCAGCCAGCCAGAGAGCCAGTCAGCCAGTCAGTCAGCCAGCCAGCCAGCCAGAGAGCCAGTCAGTCAGTCAGTCAGTCAGAGAGCCAGTCAGTCAGTCAGAGAGCCAGCGAGAGAGCCAGCCAGTCAGAGAGCCAGTCAGTCAGCCAGTCAGCCAGAGAGTAAGGAGTGACATCAACAGGGTCAAACAGAAGAGAATAGCGATCCAACGAGGGAGTAAATGGGAAAGAAATTTTAAAGGAGTATTATACACAGTGTTGGTAAATCTGAAACAGCAACTGATTCCCCCAAACTATTCCAAGCAACAACAGAACATCATTACTTTTGCTCTTCTGGTCCTGTTTCCTAGCATACTTTGGAGGAATCATGACACTCCAATGTACCAAAAAAGAACAATTACCACCTCAAAGGAGTACTGCAGTGTTGGTAAATCTGGAGCAACTGATTCCCCCAAACTATTCCAAGCAACAGAACATTATTATTTTTGCTCTTCTGGTCCTGTTTCCTAGCATACTTTGGAGGAATCATGGCACTCTATCTAATATATCAAACCTTCGAGTTAAAGATATCGAATAAGCAAATTACAAAAAGATACATTAATAAAAAAAAGTGCAGATCTCCTTAAGGGGGTGCGTGAATGGGGGGACAGGCTTGGGGGGGGGAGGGGTTTAGGGGGGTGCGGGAGTAGGGGACAGGCTTGGGGGTTTTTTGGAGGGTGCGGGAGTATGGGGACAGGCTTGGGGGGGAGGGGTTTAGGGGGGTGCGGGAGTAGGGGACAGGCTTTTTGGGGGGAGGTTTAGGGGGTGCAGGAGTAGGGGGACAGGCTTGGGGGGAGGGAGAAATAGGGGACAGGCTTTCTACCCACCCCAAGCCTGTCCCCCTATTCCCGCACCCCCCAACCCCCCCTCCCAAGCCTGTCCCCCTACTCCCGCACCCCCTTAAGGAGACAGTTCACTTTTGATATACAAGATTAACTTTATTTTTCCAAAGCATGTCAGGAAACAGGACCAGACTGAAAAAAAAAAAAATAATGGTGGCCTGTTGCTTCGAATTGTTTGGATGAATCAGTTACTCCAGATTTACCAACACTGTACACTCGTGATACGTAATCCCTGACCAGAGACGAACGGCAGGCACTACACACACACACACACACACACACACACACACACACATACCCTGCATTCGAACTCAGCCTCTATAGGTGTACTGGGTGGGTGGGGAAATGAACAATACCAGGCGATTCGAAGCTTTCTGCTCCTCACACTCTGGTCAGAAATTATGTATCACGAGTGTACATGTATACACTTTATATAATGTTTATATGTGGGTAAGAATGTAAATGTGTGTGTACCAGTGTAATATGTGTACAGTACGTATGTGTCTCAGTGTATGTGATTGTGTACACACACACAAAAAAAACTATGGTTAACCTTCTGTGCGATACAAAATGACACCAGGAATGAAGGTTTTTGATAAGAGCCTTCTCACAGTGCAATGTATCCCTGTGTATGTATGTATGTTGTGGCAGCATCTGTTATAAAAAAACTTTCATTCGTGATATCATTTTGTATGAGGCAGAAGGTGTAACCATAGTTTTTTTGTTGTGTGTACATATGTATCATTGCAAATTATATGTACACTGTATATGTTTAAAAGTGTACGTTTGTGTGTATGTGTGTGTATGTATGTGTGTGATTGTTTGTATATGCGTTACTATATTTGTGTGTGTGTGTATGTGTGTGTTGGTGTTTGTGTGTGTGTACCTGCGTTTTTATGAGAGTATGTATATATGTGTATGTACATGCCTGTGTGTGTGTGTGTGTGTGTGTGTGTGTGGAGGGGCCACTTCCGGTGAGTCGCGTGGCGTGGGAGTGTGTGGGCGCGCGTGGGAACTCTCCCACGCGCCACCTCTCCCCCCTTCCCCCTCCCTTACCTTGTGCTTACCACCACTACCACCACCACCACCATCACTACCACCACTACCCTCTCCCTGAACCACCTAATGTGTCTTCTTCCCTTCATTCTTCACTTTATATATATATATATATATATATATTCTTCGACTTTTGCTGAGCTGCATTAAATTATAAGTTAATAAAAATTACTCTGAAAATCATATAATTCAGTTTTCTCTTTTAAGGACCCAATGATCGTGTATGAAAATTGGAGGCTTCTGATTCCTCCTGACCATGCCTCGAAACAAATTCCTACGATATAGGTGTGTGTGTTTCGTGGCAATATTTGAAAAACTCATTTATCTTCAATTTTCTGACAACATCACATGCAAGGTCACTTAAAATATTTATATCTCGTAAAAAAAACTTTACAATATTGTCTGGAGAAAAGGTGGCCGATTATGCAAAAATATCTTTAAATATTCTTTGTTTCAAATATTAAATTATTTTTTCTGTAAAATATTTACATTAATTTTAAAATATGTTTTATAGTTAAAATGATGTCACACAATATAATATATATTTTGGACAGGGCCATGTGGGTTATTCAATATATAACAGTGTGTTTGTGTAGTGTTTGTGTTCTATTCTTTAGGGACTTTGTAATGTAGTCAGAAAATTGGAGGTAAATAAGTTCCTTTTTTCCTTCCCTTCCTTCCTTCCTTCCCTTATTCCTTCCTTCCTTCCTTTATTCCTTCCTTCCATCCTTCCTTCCTTCCTTCCCTTATTCCTTCCTTCCTTCCTTTATTCCTTCCTTCCTTCCTGCACTGACATACAACAAAGTGAGTAGATCAATTAAGAAACCGTGTGATGTAGTCAGAAAATTTGAGGTAAATGAGTCCTTCAAATATTGCCACGAAACAAACACACACACCTATATGGAAGGAGCTTGTTTTGTGGCATAGTCAGGAGGAATTAAAAGCCTCCAATTTTCATACACGATCACAGGGTCCTTAAGGGGGTGCGGGAGTAGGGGGACAGGCTTGGGGGGTGCGGGAGTAGGGGGACAGGCTTGGGGGGGTTTTGGGGGGTGCGGGAGTAGAGGGACAGGCTTTGGGGGGGGTAGAATGCCTGTCCCTTATTCCCGCACCCCCCGCACCCCCCCCCCCCAAGCCTATCACCCTATTCCCGCACCCCCCTAACCCCCCCCCAAGCCTGTCCCCCTACTCCCGCAATCCCCAAAACCCCCCCAAACCCCCCCAAGCCTTTCCCCCTATTCCCGCACCCCCTTAATTAACCAAAACAACCCACCCGACTTTCTTCTTTGTTCACGTATATAGATAAGAGAGATTGGGTTTGATAATTTTTTTTTTTTTTTTTTTTTTTTTTTTTTTTTTTTTTTGAGGATGTAATAAAAAAGTATATAATTATACATCTAGTGCAAATTTACATGATTCCTCTAAACAAAGTATTCCAAGCAACAGGACACCACTATTAACTTATACCTATTTATTATTGGTTATTTCCTGACATACTTTGGAGGTGGTATGAAGGTTAATATTACACTATATACCAAATAACTCTACTACTAACCTGTATATACTACCTTCTTAATTAAACAATATCATCCAAAAAAAAAAAAAAAAAAAAAAAAAGGTATTGGGAAAATTTGGAGAAGGAATGAAGGCTGATATTACACTATATACCAAATAACTCTACTACTAACCTATACTACTTTCTTAATTAAACAATATCATCTAAAAAAATATAAAATAAAATAAAAATAAATAAAAAGGTGATGGGAATATTTCTGAGAGGAGGTATGAAGGTTAATATTACACTATACCAAATAACTCTACTACTAACCTATACTACCTTCTTAATTAAACAATATCATCCCAAAAAAAAGAAGAAAAAAAAAAAATAGTGATGGAAAATTTGGGGGAGGAATGAAAGTTAATATTACACTATACTAAATAACTCTACTAACCTATACTACTTCTTTAATTAAACAATATCATAAAAAAAAAAAAAAAAAAAAAAAAGTTAATGGGAATATTCCTGAGAGGAGGAATGAAGGCTAATATTACACTATATACCAAATAACTCTACTAACCTATACTACTTTCTTAATTAAACAATATCATCCATAAAATAAAAATAAATAAATAAAAAGGTGATGGAAAATTTGGAGAAGGAATGAAGGTTAATATTACACTATATACCAAATAACTCTACTACTAACCTATACTACCTTCTTAATTAAACAATATCATAAAAAAAAATAAAAAATAAAAAAAATAAAAAAAAAAAAAAAAATAAAAAAAAAAAAAAAAAAAAGTGTGATGGGAATATTTCTGAGAGGAGGTATGAAGGTTAATATTACACTATATACCAAATAACTCTACTACTAACCTATACTACTTTCTTAATTAAACAATATCATCCAAAAAAAAAAAAAAAAAAAAAAAAAAAAGGTGTGATGGGAATATTTCTGAGAGGAGGAATGAAGGTTAATATTACACTATATACCAAATAACTCTACTACTAACCTATACTACTTCTTTAATTAAACAGTATCATCCCAAAAAAAAAAAAAAAAAAAAAAATAGTGATGGAAAATTTGGGGGAGGAATGAAGGTTAATATTACACTATACCAAATAACTCTACTACTAACCTATACTACTTCTTTAATTAAACGGTATCATCTAAAAAAATAAAAATAAAATAAAAATAAATAAAAAGGTGATGGGAATATTTGGAGAAGGAATGAAGGTTAATATTACACTATATACCAAATAACTCTACTACTAACCTATACTACTTTCTTAATTAAACAATATCATGAAAAAAAAAAAAAAAAAAAAAAAAAAAAAGTATTGGGAAAATTTGGAGAAGGAATGAAGGTTAATATTACACTATATACCAAATAACTCTACTACTAACCTATACTACCTTCTTAATTAAACAGTATCATCTAAAAAAATTAAAATAAAATAAAAATAAATAAAAAGGTGATGGGAATATTAGGAGAAGGAATGAAAGTTAATATTACACTATACCAAATAACTCTACTAACCTATACTACCTCCTTAAGGGGGTGCGGGAATAGGGGGACAGGCTTGGGGGGGGGGGGGGTTGCGGGAGTAGGGGGACAGGCTTGGGAGGAGTTAGGGGGGTGCGGGAATAGGGGGACAGGCTTGAGAGGGGTTAGGGGGGTGCGGGAGTAGGGGGACAGGCTTTGGGGGGGGGGGGTGCGGGAGTAGGGGGACAGGCTTGGGAGGGGTTAGGGGGGTGCGGGAATAGGGGACAAGATTTCTACCCACCCCAAGCCTGTCCCTTTATTCCCGCACCCCCCAAGCCTGTCCCCTACTCCCGCACCCCCCAAGCCTGTCCCCCTATTCCCGCACCCCCCCTCCAAGCCTGTCCCCCTATTCCCGCACCCCCCCCCCCCAAGCCTGTCCCCCTATTCCCGCACCCCCCAAGCCTGTCCCCCTATTCCCGCACACACCCCCAAGCCTGTCCCCCTATTCCCGCACCCCCCCCCCAAGCCTGTCCCCTACTCCCGCACCCCCTTAATCAAACAGTATCATAAAAAAAAAAAAAAAAAAAAAAAAAAAAAAAAAAGTGTGATGGGAATATTTCTGAGAGGACATATAGCGGTCAAGTGTTTGTGATAAAATGGTTGTACTGTACACTATTATAAATCTTATCATTACAGTACAATAATCTGCTGGCCTTATATTCATCATTCTCCTCACTCAGTTCTCACGCTCTCTCTCTCTCTCTCTCTCTCTCTCTCTCTCTCTCTCATACATACATACACTCTCTCTCTCTCTCTCTCTCTCTCTCTCTCTCTCTCTCTCTCTCTCTCTCTCTCTTCCATTTCTCGTCGTTTATTCACCTGAACTAACTGCTTATAAACTCTCTCTCTCTCTCTCTCTCTCTCTCTCTCTCTCTCTCTCTCTCTCTCGTTCATTTATTCACCTGAACGAACTAACTGCTTATAAACTCTCTCCCTTTTCTTATTACTCACTCCTTTATCTCTCTATACATTTTAGCTTTTGTTTCATATATATATACAATTTATTCTCTTGAACCGACTGCTTATAAAATCTTCCACTTTTCTCTATTCATTCTAAAGTTTCATAATTATATACATACACGTTTGTTAATCACTTGAATTAACTACTTATAAAATATCTCTCTTTTCTCTATTCATTTTTCTAGTGTTTCATAGTTACATATATAAGTTGTTTAATCACATGAACTGACTGCTTTTTATTATTATTATTATTATTATTATTATTATTGTTATTATTGTTATTATTATTATTATTGTTATTGTTATTGGTATTATTATTATTATTGTTATTATTATTATTATTATTATTATTATTATTATTATTATTATTATTATTATTATTATTATTATTATTATTATTATAGTTATTATTATTATTATTTCAAGCAACAGACCACCATTCTTTTGATTGCTCTGGTCCTGTTTCCTGCATGGCATACTTTGGAGGAATCAAGGCCAAAAATATACTATCCCCTTAATTCTGTTTGTGTGAATCGAAGGACTACCGATTCCTAAAAAAAAAAAAAAAAAAAAAAAAAAAAAAAAAAAAAAAAAAAAAAAAAAAAGTATGCAAGGAAAAAAACCAAGCTCCAATTCACTCACATTTAATTAAGGACCCTGTGATCACGTATGAGTCTTGGTGGATGGCTTCTGAGGTGTGAGGGAATAAGGGGACAGGCTTGGGGTGGGTAGAAAGCCTGTCCCTCTATTCCCGCAGCCCACTAACCCCCCCCCCCCACCCCCAAGCCTGTCGACCCCCCTACTCCTGCAACCCCCCAAAACCCCACGCACCCCCCCAAACCCACCCCAAGCCTGTCCCCCTATTCCCGCACCCCACTAACCCCCCACCCCACCCCCAAGCCTGTCCCCCTACTCACGCACCCCCCCAAACCCCACCCCACCCCAAGCCTGTCCCCCTATTCCCACACCCCCTTAAGATCCTACGACTCGTAATCTGACCACCACATGCATCTAAAATTTTGATATAACTCACATAGATAAATTTACATATGGGCCCCCTTCTCCCATTTGCTTTGTATCGACCCCCTTCCCTTCCCCCCAATTGCTCACTCACAAGTACTCTACCCCAACATGATAAGAGGCGTGTGATAACCTCCGTGGGAATATTCAATGGTCAGAGCACTACCTTACAAGTAGTAGCCTACTCCACTCACTACATGAGACACTCCAGACACATTTCAACACACCAGGCATCCCAGGACAACACATTAGCACAACACGGAACAAAAAACATAACACAACACAGTACAGTACAACACAACACAACACAGTACAACATAACCCAACACAACACAGTACAACATAACACAGTACAACATAACACAGTACAACACAACCCAACACAACACAGTACAACATAACCCAACACAACACAGTACAGTACAACACAACACAACACAACACAACACAGTACAACATAACCCAACACAACACAGTACAACATAACACAGTACAACATAATACAACATAACACAGTACAACACAACCCAACACAACACAACACAGTACAACATAACACAGTACAACATAACACAGTACAACACAACCCAACACAACACAACCCAACACAACACAGTACAACATAACACAACACAACACAGTACAGTACAACATAACACAGTACAACACAACCCAACACAACACAACCCAACACAACACAGTACAACATAACCCAACACAACACAGTACAGTACAACATAACACAGTACAACACAACCCAACACAACACAACCCAACACAACACAGTACAACATAACACAGTACAACATAATACAACATAACACAGTACAACACAACCCAACACAACACAGTACAACACAACACAACATAGTACAACATAACACAGTACAACACAACCCAACACAACACAGTACAACACAACACAACACAACCCAACACAACACAGTACAACACAACACAGTACAACATAACACAAAACAACATAATACAACATAACACAGTACAACACAACCCAACACAACATAGTACAACATAATACAAGATGGTAGACATGAAGGTGTTGGTTTGTGTTTTGGCCCTGCATCTGGTGGTGGTGGTGGTGGTGATGGCTGAGAGCAACGTTATACACGAGGCAGGGTGTGGTCCTGCTGTCAACAACCAAATCTTTTGTTCCCGAGACGAGTACAGTCACGGTAAGGTGGTAATTTTTCTGTCAGTCTGTCTGTGAACTGTATAGGGTCAGCCATGGAAGCGGTGGAGAAATATATGTGAGGATACAAAATGTAATGCTCTACTCGTTTTGTTTGAGCTTATTTTGCAGGGCTCGTAGCTTGGTCTCTAGCAGGAGTATTGCTACATATTTTATTACACATTCAACAGAAACAATGAAAGCTGTTGCTGCTGCTGCGGTACTCAAATGTATTTCGTTCAGTAACCCTCTTAAATTCCTCGACCAAAGAAGACCCCTTAATTCAACTCTTATTTACGTGCCACACAGAGGAAACCAGAAGCTGCCCATTCCCCTTCCAGGCACTCGGGAAAGAGTGTTACTACTTTGGGAAGAACCCACTCAAAAATTGGCAGAATGCGAGGAGCCACTGTTTAGGGCTGGGAGGTGATCTGGCTACTCCAAGACACCCGTACAAGCTGTATTCCTACATTTTGGACAACTTTGGTGAGTGAGAGAAGTTCCTGTATTATGACTGTATCAAATTCCCCAGCATACTCCTCTGTCAGCCTCTCCCATAACAAATCAAACCACATGTTCCCCTTTCTTCCTCTCCCCATAATAAATCAAACCACATGCTCCTCTCTCTGCTTCTCTCCTTAACAAATCAAACCATATGCTCCTCTTTCTTCCTCTTCCCATAACAAATCTCTCCAGGCTTATGCTCCTCTTTCTTCCTCTCCCCATAACAAGTCAAACCATATGCTCCTCTTTCTTCCTCTCCCCATAACAAACCTCACCTTATGCTCCTCTTTCTTCCACACCCTATAATTATGTTCCTCTTTCATTTCTTTCAGCGTCTCCAGCACATGAATGGTGGGTTGGTGCCAGTCTCAATCACCAGCGTTCAGGTTTTGAGTACATAACGACCAATGAGCCTTTAAGGAGCGAGGATTGGCACCCAACCCTTCCCCATGCTAGGCCAGGTCAGGACTGTGCCTATATACATCCCCATAACCAACGTCCCTGGGCTAACTTTCCTTGTACCAATGTGGAGAGATTCATATGTCAGTACCCTTGATCTATCACTTTCATCTTCAACTATACTATATGTACACTCGCAATCCAAAATATGTATCCAGGCTTGCTTCGAATAGCCTGATCGAGTATTAAGCGAGCTCAAGCGAATACGAGACAGGATAAGCGTTGTAATTGGTTCACTACTATGTCAAATGATTCGAAGCTTCAACAAGACCTGGATACAAATTTTGGATTGCGAGTGTATTCTTTCTTCTCCTTTCATATCCTTCCTGTTTGCTGTCCCACCTTCTCCCTCATCCTACAATAACTTTAAGTCCTGGGGCGGTCTTCTTTCATCCTTTAGTAATCTTGTATGTTAATTAAGTCAGATCAGTATAAGTTGCTTTCCACTAATAAACCAGAAATGTAGATGTGGTACACTCGTGATACGTAATCCCTGACCAGACACGAACTGCAGGCACACACACACACACACACACATACCCTGCATTCGAACTCAGCCTCTATAGGTGTACTGGGTGGGGAAATGAACAATACCAGGCGATTCGAAGCTTCCTACCCCCCCCCACCCACCCAAGCCTGTCCCCCTATTCCCGCACCCCCCAAAGCCTGTCCCCTACTCCCGCACCCCCTTAAATATTACTGTACTATTGGCCACAAGAGTTCGTACACATGCTGCTGTTGTTTTTAGAAGGTTTACAACATATAGAAGATGTAAGACTAGATAATTGCAATAAAAATAGTTATTATGTTTGTTGTTTTGCTATGCCTGTTCAAAGATTCAACCAAAGCTGTATACTTATTAGTGCTCGTGACTGTACCTTCCCATCAGTTTTCATTCAGCCTTATTACACACTCTCAAGACAGTCCTGCAGTTCATAGACTTATAGCCATTAACAATAGTAATAAAAGAACACCCTGTAGGCCCTCAAAATGTCAGCAACCCATAGCACAACAGAAAACACAATCCTAGCTAGCCTACTACTGTACACTCGCGGTCAGAAGTTGTGTCCCGATCCCCTGGCAAAATGAATCTCAAACAGCCTACTAAGGATTTCAGAGACATTGCAAGCTTCTTTTTTTTCAGAATAACTCTGTAGCGAACATTCGTATCAGTACGAGCGTTTGCTAGAGTTTAGTACACACAGTGTCCTAATTTATAAGAGTATCATGAATCACTAATTGTAGATTATGAAGACACTTGTACAGTCGGCGGCAGAAGTCCTGTCGCATCACCTGCTTCACCGAGACAGGCAGTGTTCATGAACTCGAGATATACGCACGTTTTCTACACATGATAATCTCGAATCAATGAACATCACGTGCCTCGGTGAAGCAAGTGAGGTGACAGGACTTTTGCCGCCGACTGTACCTATACCAAGAAGCATGAACTGAATTTGCCAGACATGGAAATGAACACAAATAGTGACGTGTTGTCTGTGACGTATGAGGAGCTCCACCTACACTCTCCCTCCTCCTCCTCCTCCACTTCCACCTCAACTGCAGTACAAACTATCAATGTAATGTTGTATTGTAATTTGAAGATTACTGCCTGTAATTAGACTATTATAATTATGTAAATCTCCATCCATTCAAATCCTCAAATGATTAAACTAAGGTACAGCCACAATCAAATATCCACCGACACTTTCCATCCATCGTAGTAAATATCTTGGTAATAAAGACCAACACGTGTATGATTTTGCAGCACCTCATAATAATAATAATAATAATAATAATAATAATAATAATAATAATAATAATAATAATAATAATAATAATAATAATAATAATAAATAATAATAATAATAGTAATAATAATCATCATGGTAATAAAGAACAACATGTGTATGATTTTGCAGCACCTCATAATAATAATAATAATAATAATAATAATAATAATAATAATCTTGGTAATAAAGAACAACACGTGTATAATTTTGCAGCACCTCATAGTAATAATTGAGGGGGTTGTTGAGTTGACGTAAGGTGTTGTTGTATGATTATATTTTGATATGATACTGATTTATTTACACGATGGAAGGAAAGTGTTGGTGGATATTTGATTGTGGCTGTACCAACTCCTTATTGAAAGTATAAAGTAAACGTTCTCTTACAATAATTGGGAAGGAGATAATTATATACCACAGCTTAATTATTACTATTACCATTACTACCACTACTACTACTACTACTATTACTGTACCATATATGAATTACTATTATTACTAAACTATTACTGCCACTACTATCATGTTACTATTACTACTACTGTATTACTACTACCACTACTACAGTATTACTACCACCACTACTATTACTACCACCACTACTATTACTACTACAGTAATACTACCACCACGACTATTACTACTACCACTACTATTACTACCACCACTGCTATTACTACTACCACTACTATTACTACTACCATAATCGTATCAACGTTACTATTACTACTACCACCACTACTATTACTACTACCACCACTACCACTACTACTACCCACAAAAATATTACTGATGGTGGCAGGTGGTCAATTTGTCTAGTAAAAATATATTCGTGGTAAGACAAACAAAAATTATAATTATGAAAGTTCTCCCAGAGGTTAGGTTAGGGTAGGTTTGGGTAGGTTAGGGTAGGGTAGGGTAGGTTAGGGTAGTGTAGGGTAGGGTAGGTTAGGTTATGGTAGTGTAGGTTAGGGTAGTGTAGGGTAGGGTAGGGTAGGGTAGGTTAGGGTAGTGTAGGGTAGGGTAGGTTAGGTTAGGGTAGGGTAGAGTAGGGTAGATTAAGTTAGGTTAATAGGTTAGGTTAATAGGTTAGGTTAGGTTAGAGTAGGTTAGATTAGGTTAGGTTAGGTTAAGCGTGAAGTTTTGTGTTTTTGGTAATTCTGGAGCAACTGAATCCTCCAAACTAAGCCTTAATTAATGTTATTTTATTAAGGGGGTGCGGGGAGTAGGGGACAGGCTTGGGGTGGGACTGGGGGTGTGTGGGAATAGGGGGACAGGCTTGGGATGGGTAGAAAGCCTGTCCCCTATTCCCGCACCCCCCTAACCCCCCCTCCAAGCCTGTCCCCCTACTCCCGCACACCCCCAAAACCCCCCCCTAGCCTGTCCCCCTACTCCCACACCCCCCAAAAAAAAAAACCAAGCCTGTCCCCCTACTCCCGCACCCCCCAAAACCCCCCCAAGCCTGTCCCCCTATTCCCGCACCCCCCTAAACCCCTTAATGTTATTTTATTAAGGAATCTGTTTCATGGCATAGTTTGGAGGAATCAGTAACCCTCCATTTTACCCTCAAAACAATTCTCCATCGTCTATACACTAGCTGTGATGTCCTTATCATCATCGCTTTCCTTCCTTCGTTTTCACTTTCTCCTCTTCCCTGTCACCTTCTTCTCAATGATGTACTGTATCTTCTTGTATGTTCTTCCTCCTTACACTGTCTCTATGTATTCCTTGTTTGGTCTACCTGCTGCTGGGCTTCTTCTCTTCTCCATCTTTCCTCAAACTTTCTTCATTGCTTGTCTCACCATATGTTCTTCCTCCTCTCTTCTAACTACCTCATCAATCACCATCACATCTCAACCCCTCTTCTATCCATCTACATAACCAAACCATCTCATCAATCACTTCAGTACATCTCCACCTCTCTTCTCCCTACATCACCAAACCACCTCATCACATCTCAACTTCTCTTCCATCTACCAAACCAAATCATCTCATCAATCACCTCATCACATCTCAACCTATCTTCTATCTACATAACCAAACCACCTCATCACTTCATCACATCTCAACCTCTCTTCTTTCTACATACCCAAATCATCTCATCACATCTCAACCTCTCTTCTCACTACATACCCAAACCACCTCATCACTTCATCACATCTCAACCTCTCTTCTCCCTACATGACCAAACCACCTCATCACTTCTCAACTTCTCTTCTTCCTACATAACCAAAACATCTCATCAATCACTTCATCACATCTCAACCTCTCTTCTATCAACATAACCAAACCACCTCATCACTTCATCACATCTCAACCTCTCTTCTATCAACATAACCAAACCATCTCATCAATCACCTCATCACATCTCAACCTCTCTTCTCACTACATGACCAAACCACCTCATCACTTCATCACATCTCAACCTCTCTTCTCACTACATGACCAAACCACCTCATCACTTCATCACATCTCAACCTCTCTTCTCACTACATAACCAAACCATCTCCTCATCACCTCATTACATCTCCAAGGTAACAACACAAACTATCTCCATCTTCCACCTGATCTCCGTCCATCAATACAATTCCAAATTTGTCAAAATATATTCCATTGTAAAAATCCTGCGGGGTAAGAGTAAGAAGAAACTTTATATAAACTTTATTCTAACAAATACTTTAGGCACATGTAACCTCTCATAGCCATGGAATGCAATTTTCAAATATAATAAAAGGATGGGGATATTAGTTTCTTTGATATCAGCAAGAGGTCTGTCACACATTACTCTTATAGAAGGTCATTATGATGTTGGTAAAACTGGTGGAGGTTATCAATGTCTTCAAAACTACCACAAAGATAATACTGAGCAAGTATAGTTTTGGGGCAGTCTGAAGGAATCAAGAATAATTCCCTTTTCACCAACAAAATCTTAGCCTCCTTCATTAACATTACAAAGCTTTACAAAAAAATGGGTTAGTTTGCAAAATTAGCTTTCCTAGACTTTGATACCTAAGTATAAAATAATACTACAATATCTATCCAGGCCCATTAATGTAGGAATATATCCATTCTATAAAATGTAGGGATAACTTAGCTAAGGAAGAGTGGATAACTTGACCAATATAATTATTCAAGTGACGGGGAAAATATTAATGTGTTGCATACAAGGCACAAATAAGAATAAAACAAATTAACTTGATCAATAAATAAAATGTCAGGGCAAGCACATGAGAGAATGCAGACCTGTTAATTGGCAAACTATATAATATGTACTCCCAGCAGATAATTTGGCTGAACACACATAAAAGGTTAATAATATAATGTGAGGCTGGTAATTTGGAAGCTACGAACATTTTCAAACTGCAACAACAATAAGAATCAGCCCACCAAAACATTAAGTGGTCTGCTGTCTTGTATGTAACAGAATGGAGGAATTGGTAACCTATAAACCACCAGCAACCATATCTTATTTCCTACAGAGAGAGACACACACACCGGGCCAAATGTAAGAAAAGGCAAGGCAAGGCAAGGCATGGGACAGATGTTGTGATCTCTTTGAAGAACACACACACACCCAATCCTTCCCAACACCCAGACTATAAGATTCTCATACATAAGGCACTGAGGCTCACATTACTCTGTAGTCTCTTGAGAAGCTGGACCAATATGAAAACAGTAATCATGATTTAGGATCATAAGAAAGCTACAAGTACAGAAAATTAAGGTTAACATATGCAAGAACTGAATGTGACCAAGTACAGTACAGTACAGTACACAGTATTCGGTTACAAAGTAAAGGGTAATTTGGTCTCATGAAAATACTTTGAGAGTAGTCAGGTCGAGACTATGTTAGTATGAAAGTTAACAATTGTTGGTAATATATTATTCAGAAATATGTAACAAATTATTATATTTATTTCAAAGGAAATTGCTCTCAGTTTCTATTTACCCCTTAAGTACAACACAAGATATTTGGCAAATTATCTTTGCTCTGGGTAATACATCATCTTTTTCAGAAGAGTGAATCTACTCCAGTGACTATAGTAAACATATCTGTATGTACTCATACAGTATTAGGATTATCAATCTAGGCTTTTGGAGTTTTAGTTGATAAAAGTTATTTATTCTGACAATGTAAAAATTAAAACAAAACCATCCAGGCAGATGAAAATTCATGAACTACACAGTATTAGTTTCCTCCTTCTAATTCACGTATTAAATGTACTTCTGATTAATTGAATGGTCCGAGGAGAAACAATGAATATCAGTGACTATATTGGTACTTTGTGAGGGTCAGTTACATATGTACGGCCCCAGTAAAACCTTGCCAAATGAAGTGAAGTTGTTACTGTTTTGCCTAGGCCAGCCCTTAAGGGGAGGAGGAGGAGGGGGGGGGGTAAGTTCAAGGAGGATACAAGGCAGTAATCCATATAAATCAAAGAGAAGAATGAGGAGAATCCAGCTTCAACAGAGAACAAGAAGTGCTGGTGGGGAAGGAAGGAAGGAAGGGAATAGATCATAACATCATACAGTAACAGGGAATATTATGAAATGGAAGAGAACCCAAAATCAGGAAGATGGGAATTGTATAAGAAACACATTAGACAGATAAAGGTGGAGGATGATTGGGAAGAAAGATAAATAAGATCTGAATGTGAGGAGTGAGTGTAGCCCAAATGATGGAAGGGTTGGTGGACACTTGAACCATCCCAGGGTGTTGGAAGATGTGACTGTCTGACTCAGGCATTGAGGACCAGACGGACAAACTCTTCATAGTTGACGTTGCCTTGTGAGTCTTCCTGACCGGCCAGAAGCTGCTCCACTTCCTCATCAGTCAGTTTCTCACCTGCAGGTAAAAGTTAACCAATAACAGACTTTGCAGGAAAATTGGTAGTACAGAAGGCCTTCAATATAAGATTATTAAATCTAACACACATATCCTTTTAACACTGGCTCAGTAAATCACTTACATAGTCTGTATGGTTACGAAGAACAGAAGCCTGGGAAAACATTGGGTGGTCTTTAATGAGTGCAGGGGTTAATCAGAGTGAAATAATTTCGCTTTTTTTTTTTAGAAAGCCTCCTTGATGTCCAAAGTTTGCCTGGGTGTGTCTGGAGATAGCAGCCAGTCAGTGAACTCAAGAGTAAGGGTTGTAGGTCAGAATATCCATTGTGTTGACAATGATGTGGTAACGGTACCATGACTACATAAACACACTACAGAGCCATCGTACCGGCACCACACCATCGTATACACCACAAATGTTCTTGCCTACGACCGAAAAAAGGTAAAACATAGATGCCCAAAGTTACACAAACCTGTAAGTTGTTAACCTCAACTCAGGGGGTAACTTCCAACCTTATAAACATCATTGATACCACTCATAATATTACTACTAAATTATTTCCATTATATGAGTACAAAAGCCATTTACCCTGACTACACAATGATACTAATAGTACTTTCATTAAGGGGAGAGTATACTTTTGACAACTTGGAGTATCTTGATTCCTCCAAAGTATTATGCAGGGAAACAGGACCAGATTAACAAATATAATGGTGGTCTGTTGCTTGGAATAGTTTGGAGGAATCAACTGCTCCAGATTTACCAACAGTATACTTCCCCCTTCAGCAATAACAATACTACACTGAGTTATGCCCTAAAAAAACGGTCAAAAGTGTCCAAAGTTACCTCACTGTACGGTAATTCAAAGTTCTTCAACCAACCAGCAAACAACAGTACAGTTTAGATAACATACTAACTAACGGCAGATGATATAAACTGTCACAATAAAACCCCTTCTTTACAATATACTAGAAATAATGCCAGCCAACTTCATGACACAAAAAGAAATAAATAAAATATCAATAAATATATAAAATACCAATAAATAAATATACAAAAAACAATATTAATATCATAAAATGCTTAAGAGGTTAGTAGGTCAGGGTGGGTTACCTAGGTGAGTCATGAGGTGGCGCAACTCAGCCGAGGAGATGTAACCGTTGCCGTCCTTGTCAAAGTGACGGAGTCCCTCGATGAAGTCATCAGCGGTGTCGACGGGACGCTGCCTAGAGATGGTCTGCATGATGGGCAGGAACACCTCAAAGCTGATCCTCTCATCTGCAAATAAATACATACTACGGTAATTACTTTATTTCCATTGTTCATCCTCCCATCTACAATTTAACACACACTACGGTAATGTCTTTATTTCCACTGTAGTTTCTCTCATCTACAATTTAACACACACTAAAGTAATGCCTTAATTTCCATTGTTCATCCTCTCATTAAAATTTAACACACACAATGGTAATGCCTTGTTTTCCCCAGCTGATCCTCTTATCTGTAAATAAATACACACTATGGTAATTACTTTATTTTCACTGTTAATCCTCTCATCTACAATTTAACACACACTATGGTAATGCCTTGATATCCATTGTAGTTGTTATGTGTGTGTATGGCCACTGTTTACAATGAATCCATGTACAGAAAACCCTCATTATCAACCACTGGGTTTATGGGTGTGTAATGTTCAAAGAGGCTTCACTGTGTACAGATTCATCACAATTTTACTGAATCACTACAACCTCTCTTTCTTACCAGTAAATTATCATCATCACTCACTCTCTCTCTCTCTCTCACTCTCTCTCTATTGCAATTACACTGGACATTGCTCTTCTGAACTCTCTCAATGTATGCTTCCTCCCCTCAGGATAATAATTAATATGCAACACTCACTCACCAAGGTATTCGATATCATCCCTTTTCTATCTAACTCCCCAATGCAAAAAGTTAACCGGTACTCTGTCTTTCATAGGCTATACACAACTGGTCAACTCTGGACACTTCTCTACCTTCATCCATCTTACTATGACTTATATATGTTCTTTCAGATGCAATGTGTCTAGGAATTTCAAACATAAATTGGATATGATTTTGAAACATTCCTCCTACACTCTTTTTTTTTTAATCTAACAGAGAAATAGATAAAGTTATAATTTGGTTAGGGTTGGTTAGGTTGTGTTGTTGAGTGTGAGAGAGAGAGAGAAAGATAAAGTTATAATAATCTAGTTAGGGTTGGTTAGGTTGTGGTGTTGAGTGTGAGAGAGAGAAAAAGATAACGTTATAATCTGGTTAAGAGTTGGTTAGGTTGTGTTGTTGAGTGAGTGTGTACATCTGCTGACCTGGCCTGTGTTGGTGTGAGAGTTTCTTGACGTCAGACTCGGTTGGGTTTTGGCCGAGGGCTCTGAGCACCTCCCCAATCTGTGACACCTGAATCTTGCCATCACCCTTCTGGTCAAAGATGCAGAAGGCTTCCTGGAATTCTGCAAAAAAAAAAAAAAAAATATATATATAAGGCGGTAATAAAATGTTATCAGCAAATAATTATCATCACTCACTCTCTCACACTCTCTCTCTCTCTCTCTCTCACTCTCTCTCTATTGCAATATATTTTAGACCTCCAAACTATGATAATAATAAAAAAAAACTAACTACAAGCAGGCCTCTACTCATAAAAATTTGATATATATATGGGTTAAGGGGGTGCGGGAATAGGGGGACAGGCTTGGGGGGGGTTTAGGGGGTGCGGGAGTAGGGGACAGGCTTGGGGAGGGGGGGGGGGTTAGGGGGGTGCGGGAATAGGAGACAGTCTTCTAAACCACCCCAAGCCTTTCCCCCCCAAACCCACCCCCAAGCCTGTCCCCCTATTCCCGCACCCCACCCCCAAACCTGTCCCCTACTCCCGCACCCCCTTAATTAAACAAATATTGCTCTTGAAAAACTTGCATTACAGGAAGTGTGAGTGTGACTGTATTATTAGTATTACTTGTACCGTACAATAAAACCTTTTTAAATCATAACAATAGTGGCTAAGCACATGATTGACTTAATTAAAATCCCAACTTGTCCATTTTCTCTCCTTCCCAAGCAAGAAAATAAAATAACATAAAAATAAATACAAAGAAAAGAAAGATGGAAGAAAACCGGACACTCGTTTCATTGCAAACTGAGGCTTCAAATTTACACAGTACAGAACTATAAACTCTTCTTTTAACCACAACAGTAGACAGACAGACAGACAAGAGTCACAAAAAATATCCGGGTCTACTTCGAATACCTAGATGTAGTAGTAAACAAAAAAACTCCAGCCAGCATGAGACAGTATAAAATTTTAATGTTGTATATAATTAATTGGTTCACTGGTCGGTCACACGATTCTAAAGGAGGTATGCAAGAACGTTGATGGTGTTGACTATGACGGTGTGTGTGTTGGTGCCGATACTATGGCCTTGTTACTCGTCTATGGAGTCGTCGTATACTGGTACCACACCACCGTCGTAAACACCACGAACATTCTTGCATACAACACAACACAGTACCTCAACAACACATGGATATTTTTTATTACTAATTTACTAGATCTCGTGTTTTCCAATTTTCCCATTTCCTTCATTTCACATTCCTTAAGGGGGTGCGGGAATAGGGGGACAGGCTTGGGGGAGGTTTAGGGGGGATCTGGGAGGTTTAGGGGGGATCAGGGGGGTTTTGGGGGGTGCAGGAGTAAGGGGACAGGCTTGGGGGGGAGGGGGGTTTGGGGGGTGCGGGAATAAGGGGGTCAGGCTTGAGGGGGGGAAGAAAGCCTGTCCCCTATTCCCGCACCCCCCTAACCACCACCCGCCAGCCTGTCCCCCTACTCCCGCACCCTCCTAAATCCCCCCCAAGCCTGTCTGTCCCCTACTCCCACACCACCCAAAACCCCCCTAAGCCTGTCTGTCCCCTACTCCCAAACCCCCTAAAACCCCCCCCCCTAAGCCTGTCCCCCTATTTCCGCACCCCATTAATCACTCAAATGGTGGGTATGGTATGGTGTGGGTATAGTAGGGTAGGGTATGGTGTGGGTGTGGTGTGGGTATGGTATGGTGTGGGTGTGGTGTGGGTATGGTATGGGTGTGGTGTGGGTATGGTATGGGTATGGTGTGGGTATGGTGTGGGTGGTGTGGGTATGGTGTGGGTATGGTGTGGGTATGGTGTGGGTGGTGTGGGTATGGTGTGGGTGGTGTGGGTATGGTATGGTTTGGGTATGGTATGGTTTGGGTATGGTATGGTTTGGGTATGGTATGGTTTGGGTATGGTATGGTTTGGGTATGGTATGGTGTGGGTATGGTATGGTGTGGGTATGGTATGGTTTGGGTATGGTATGGTTTGGGTATGGTATGGGTGGTGTGGTATGGTATGGTGTGGGTATGGTATGGTGTGGGTATGGTATGGTGTGGTGTGGGTATGGTATGGTGTGGTGTGGGTATGGTGTGATGTGGTGTGGGTATGGTGTGATGTGGTGTGGGTGTGATATGGGTGGTGTGGGCATGATATAGGTGTGGTATGGGTGATGTAGATGTGGTATGAGTGATGTGGGTGTGGGTGGTATGAGTATGGTATGACTGGTATGGGTGTGGTATGGGTGATGTAAGTGATGTAGGTATGGTATGAGTAGTGTAGGTGTGGTATGAGTGGTGTAGGTGTGGTATGAGTGGTGTAGGTGGTATGAGTGGTGTAGGTGGTATGAGTGGTGTAGGTGGTATGAGTGGTGTAGGTGGTATGAGTAGTGTAGGTGTGGTATGAGTGGTGTAGGTGGTATGAGTGGTGTAGGTGGTATGAGTGGTATGGGTGGTATGAGTGGTATGGGTGGTGTAGGTGGTATGAGTGGTGTAGGTGGTATGGGTGGTGTAGGTGGTATGGGTGGTGTAGGTGGTATGAGTGGTGTAGGTGGTATGAGTGGTGTAGGTGGTATGAGTGGTATAGGTATGGTAAGAGTGGTATAGGTGTGGTATGAGTGGTGTAGGTGTGGTATGAGTGGTGTAGGTGGTATGAGTGGTGTAGGTGTGGTATGGGTGGTATGAGTATGGTATGGGTGGTATGAGTATGGTATGAGTATGGTATGGGTGTGGTATGAGTGGTGTAGGTGGTATGAGTGGTGTAGGTGGTATGAGTGGTGTAGGTGGTATGAGTGATGTTGCACTTTTTGAAGGCATCCATTCCCAGCCAGCCACACCCACATCTTTTTCAACTTAGTGCCACACCAAATATGGCACCGTATTCATGAACATCCTACGTGGTGTATACGATGGTGTGGTGGTGTGGTACGGTACGAAGGCTCTGCTGTTGTTTAGTCTATGAAGCCATCGTACCGGCACCACACCATCGTATTCACCACAAAAAACGTTCATGAATAACCTAACAAAAAAATCTCTCCAATTTGGCATCGTATTCATGAACATCCTACGTGGTGGTGTATACGATGGTGTGTGGTGTGGTACGGTACGACGGCTCTGTTGTTGTTTAGTCTATGGAGCCATGCATCGTACCGGCACCACACCATCGTATTCACCACAATAAACGTTCATGAATAACCTAACAAAAAAATCTCTCCAAATTGGCATCGTATTCATGAACATCCTACGTGGTGTATACGATGGTGTGGTGGTGTGGTACGGTACGAAGGCTCTGCTGTTGTTTAGTCTATGGAGCCATGCATCGTACCGGCACCACACCATCGTATTCACCACAAAAAACGTTCATGAATAACCTAACAAAAAAATCTCTCCAAATTGGCATCGTATTCATGAACATCCTACGTGGTGTATACGATGGTGTGGTGTGGTACGGTACGAAGGCTCTGCTGTTGTTTAGTCTATGAAGCCATCGTACCGGCACCACACCATCGTATTCACCACAAAAAACGTTCATGAATAACCTAACAAAAAAATCTCTCCAATTTGGCATCGTATTCATGAACATCCTAGGTGGTGGTGTATACGATGGTGTGTGCTGTGGTACGGTACGACGGCTCTGCTGTTGTTTAGTCTATGGAGCCATGCATCGTACCGGCACCACACCATCGTATTCACTACAAAAAACGTTCATGAATAACCTCTTGGAAAAAAAAATCTCTCTCCTTCTACTCACCGATAATTTGGTCCTCGGAGAAGGCAGCCTGTTGGAAAATAAATAAAATAAAATAAATAAATACATAAAAATGGCAGATAGAATATTATTTACGTATGGCAATCCTCAATGAACCTCTATACCAAATGGCAGACAGATAAAATGCTATGAACGTATGGAAAAACACAATTTTATTTTCGTATGGCAATCCTCACAATGATCATCTTCTTCAGCAAATGGCAGACAAGACAATAATATTATTACCTTATTTTACGTATGGCAGGCACAATAATGGTAAATAATGGCAGATACGATATTATTCAGGTATGGCAATCCTTAATGTACCTATGTACCAAATATGGCCACTTTAGAATGACGGCAAAGGGTGGAAATTAAGTGTAAATGAAGGTAGTGTGACTTACCATGATGCTGGAGGTTGTGTTGTGTTGTGTTGTTATCGTCCTCTACCCTGGCACTTGACTCATTGCAGTGTTGCCAGGTCCACTTGACGAAACTTCCCCCGACTACAATATCAGAATTTCCCTTTTTACCTCAACTACAACATCAGAATTTCCCTTTTTACCACAACTTCAGCATCAGAATTTTTCTTTTTACCTCAACTACAACATCAGAATTTTTCTTTTTACCTCAACTACAACATCAGAATTTTTCTTTTCACCTCAACTACAACATCAGAATTTTTCTTTTTACCTCAATTTCAGCATAAGAGTTTCCCTATATATTTATTTACCTCAAGAATTAGCTGTTTTTACTCTTGAAGATAGTTGTATATTCCCTGTTTATTTACTCTTGAATATACTCGTATATTTTTTACCATACTCTTGATATTTCGTCTGGTAGAAATTTTCCCAATTAATCTTGAACAATCCGTATATGATTTTCCCATTAATGCATCTAATTCTTTATATCTAGAGAAAATTGTCCATACTTGGCAACACTGTTAAACTGAACTCGTCAAGCTTACAACAACCTCTTTTAAAAATTATTGCACTGCCTTTATTTTAGATCTTGTTATGGTTAATAAACTCAGATAGAAATGTGTAACTATCAAGATATTTGTTTATTTATTTTCGGCCAAAAATTGTAAATGGAATTATTTTTTATGAGGGTGAGAATTGCAGGTGGTGATAGTATTGGAACCCCTGATGACACACAGCTGACCCGGGGAAAAAGAAAGTTCTTATTATTACATGTAGGACGCAATCTGTTGAAAATTAAGTCCTTTAACAGCATCTATTAGGCATAATTCGCACTCATAGTCAATCCATTTAGGCCATATGTTGAATATAAGGCATAGGCTTACGTAAAAAATGAGAAATATGTCATAACTCCACACACATACCTCTTCAAACTAATTAACATCATGTGTTCGGTACAGTGTGAAACGAAAAATTTTAGTAAAGTTAAGAACAACACAGATAGTGGAGGAAAGAGCATCAATGTTTGTTTATGTTTTACTCTTGTATGATTCAATGAAAACATATTTTACATTCCTTGAGCATATGATAATTATATTCTAACCCCTCTCTCTCTCTCTCTCCTTTCCTCCTACGGTATACACGAGATGAACAGAACAAGGGAGAGACTGTGTATGTATGTGTGTATGTATGTATGTAGCTCGAGAGTTGTGTATGACCCTTATGAGTGGTAACCAGAAAGGCCAAGTTGGTATAGTTTGCTGACATGGAGCCGCGTACGAAAACACACAAATGTACCGGATACACACCACCAAGATAGCCAGCTAGCTATGAGCGAGGTTGGTATGAGTACAGTGTGTGTGTGTGTGTGTGGCAATACTTGATTACATATTATCTCCACAGGTGGTAATTTGATAGGTAGTGTTGATGTCGCTGGCTTTTTTTCTATAACACTGTATATTTATTGTATGACAACATGAGAAATAAGAATACAATTATATAATATTGCTGTACGTGACATTCCAAAAAAAGAATGTATGTATGTATGTATGTATCTGATCTATTGACGACTGACTGCTTGGAGCTGATAACACATTCAAGTGTACCTTACAAAGCAAACACACACACACACAAACACACACACACACACACACACGCACACACACACACAAACACACACACACACACACACACACATGTTCCCAGTTTCAGCTATGTTTAGACTGACCCGTTTACAGGCTCGGGCTCCGTCTGTTTCCTCTCTTCTTAAATAATATCTTCTTTGGTGAGGTCTTTCTTTCTACAGCTAGCGTTTGTACATCACAGCCAATCAGTATTCGTGGCATAAAACATAAATAAATGAACTGAAATGGATTCTAGTTGAGCCATTTATTATTTTTATGTGACGAAACATACTCGTATCAAACTATTGGAGCTAGGCTTGGAAAACTTATGATTCACCACCACTGCAGCTGAGTCAATTAGCAAGTTATGTCCATGCACCTGTTCCTGTCATTTCCGTACCATCTATATATAGCGGAAAGGAAAGCTATGGTAGATTGATTTACTGAGAGATTATGACACTAACTTACTCTCAGGCTCGTCACCCAAGATTCGATTATATTATTAAAACGTTTCCCAATACTCTGTCACTCATTTGAAGATCACCAAATGTTTTACCAGACTTCTGTTATTTATTACCATACATACGAAGTGATTTACCAAGCCTGT
>JAWQEG010006502.1:0-37745 GCA_033782935.1 Petrolisthes cinctipes
ACCCCGCTATTACCACAACATAATACTTCTCTCAATATATATGTAACACTACAACACCACTATAATACACAGCCTATGAACATGGTAATAAAAAAAATGTAATGAAGTCGACGAACTGAAGGTTTCTGTCTCCCATACAAATCGTAGCAAACAACAAACGAACCACGTATAGGCTAATCATTATATTATTTCATTATTTTTATATTGGGAAGTCAACAGGTAGATCAAAAAATTTTCACCTCATGGGTGTGTGACTTGAGAAAATGAAGAAAAATACATCACCAGTTCATCATATCCAAATAGAGTCAATACACAAGGTTCTTGAAGGTATAGGGAAGTTAAAAGATAAAGGGCACTAACAAGAAGCTGTGGCATCATGTTTCTTGGAGGAATCAGTAGCCTCCAATCCCTCTCCCTGACACACACCATCTTACCTCCCCCCATCCTCCTACAAGAAGCTACGGTATCATGTTTCCTTGTCGTCACAGGTTGGAGGAATCAGTAAGTCTCCAATTCCCCGCACACACCACATCTTACCTCCCCCTCCCCCTCCCCTCCCCCTCCCCCTCCTCCTCCTCCTCCCCATAAGGCGCCGCCCCACAACACCACACTTTAACTATCCCCGTGAAGCGTGTACAATTTCCCAGGACGCCCAGGCAGAACCAGTTTAGCGTCGGATTCACTCTCCACCACATGGCCCACCTCCTACACACACACACACACACACACACACACACACACACACACACACACACACACACACACACACACACACACACACACACACACACACACACACACACACACACACACACACACACAGACTGACACACACACACACACAGACTGACACACACACACACACACACAGACAGAAGGACACACACACACACACAGAGAGATGCCGGGGTAAAGAGCATATAATTATTAGGAAAGAGAGGGACGAGAAAACCAAATAAGGTTAAAAAAATATCGACATACACAACCCTAATTACAGCCTAAAGCACTGAGGTAAACATCAAGAAAACACTAAGATTTATGAAACATGTACCCGTCAACAAGGTGGAACTAAATTATATGCAGGACACAGGACCACACAGACAGACAGAAAAAAAAAAAAAAAAAAAAAAAAAAAAAAAACACACACACACACACACACACGAACATGGGGTGAAACACAAACACCTTGAAAAATAGCGGACAGAAGGACAACGTACGTAATTAAATGTCGGAATAAACAACAGTAACGAACGTCATCTTGAAGTACGCACACACACACACACACGCACACACGTCATGTAATTTGAATCAATCACCAGAACACGACACACATCCATACATGCAACATATACATACATAATACATACTGTACATACAAACAGTGCATAATATATACAGACACAAAGACCAACTGAATATAATTATCTACCATATACGCACACACCGCACAATATATGCATAGCGACACACACACACACACACACACACACACACACACACACACACACACACACACACACACACACACACACACCGAACTACATAGAAAGCTCACAATGACACTACATATAAAATTAGGGTTACGTACACGGCATACACTCATGATATGTACACTACACATCACTACACCCTTCACACACATTCAGAGACACACCAATTGTATATACAAATTAATCATTGCATAAAATTTCATGGGTCACCGATGGATGCATACAAGATAAGCAGATGCGGCACGTCAAGAAACAGAGATGACATAAACGCCCACAAATAAAAATGAGAAAAAAAAAACTCACTAGCACAAACACATTTACAATTACACAAAGACATTTAACACACAAGGCCAAAAAATATACATAACGTTTCACAAGAATGTACGAAATACATAGTAAAATACATATATATACCTCTATCTTAAAACAAACAGTGTACTGTATGCTACTTTTGGACTAAAGGGGTATCCCTCTCATGTATATAATGTAGTTCGGCGTTGGTCGATGAATAATACCAATGGTGTCAGTAGTCGTGTATATATGAGTTACATGACATAAATTTTACTAGTTGGATGCATGAAAACCCTCCTTCCTACAAAAACCATGGTCTGTTGTTTCCATAAGTATAAATTAAATAAATGAACAAATGATGTAGTCGCGAGAAACTGTTTAAAGAAAAAAAAATAAAGAAAAACTGGGTATCTCGTCCACACAAGCAACGAGCTAGTCACTATATCTATACAAGCCTGTGTATCAGACACTATAATAGCTGCGATCGTATAGCTTCCTTCAGTGTTAGTTATGAATCCATTCAGTTCTGTGTAAAGCGAGAAAGGAACCGACGTCGTAGCACTGCCGTTCCAAATTAATGAAGTTGTGAGACTATATTTATCTTCCTGGATTCTATACTATTTGCTATATCGATGCTACAATATGTGCCTACACTATTTAAGGGCCCAGGGCAAGAGAAGGTTCGTATATTCTTTTTCATATATAAACAGATTCATACACTAAATTGACATACGTATAGCCCACTCACCATGTTGCGAGTCACATTCACTGTACACACAAATAAAACAACGCATACACAAATAAAACCCAATCATCTTAACCCATTATGTAGAAAAATAATGTGAGCTCAAGCATACACATTATATTCTCAGCCACTCGCTAGTATACACACACACACACATACACACACACACACACTCACTATTTCAGTCACCGAGTGTGGCACACTTTTAGAGATACAGTACACAGTGTCTCTCTCTCTCTCTCTCTCTCTCTCTCTCTCTCTCTCTCTCTCTCTTTCTCTTTCTCTTCTCTCTCTCTCTCTCTCTCTCTCTCCTCTCTCTCTCTCTCTCTCTCTCTCTCTCCTCTCTCTCTCTCTCTCTCTCTCTTGTGACTACATCCTTAAAAGAGATACACACACATAACCCACCTCGCGTCGCACGCACATACAGACACACAAATAAATGCACATACGAAACCTACACAACACATGTTCTCTGACTAGCATACATAAATAGATAGCACCACACAGTCAAACGTACAATACATATGCAATCAAATTCACCATTCATTATACACGTTTGAAAAAAAAAATGAAAATACACACACACACACACGCGCCGCGCGAACGGTGAAGAGGGCCCAGGGCAAGAGAGGATCCGGGAGGAGCCAAGGGAGGGGTCAAGGATGCGGCCCCCTCGGCCCTGCACAACCTGTCTGTCCCTTCCCCTTCCCTTACCTTACCTTACCTTACCTGGCCTGTCCCTCCCCTTCCCTTTCCCTTCCCTTACCTTACCTTACCTGGCCTGTCCTTCCCCTTCCCTAACCTTACCTTACCTGGCCTGTCCCTTCCTCTTCCCTTACCTTACCTTACCTGGCCTGTCCGTGCCCTGCCCTAACCTTACCTTACCTGGCCTGGCCTGTCCTTTCCCCTTCCCTTCCCTTCCCTTACCTTACCTGGCCTGTCCTTGCCCTGCCCTAACCTTACCTTACCTGGCCTGTCCCTTCCCCTTCCCTTCCCTGGCCTGCTCTTCCCTGACTCTCCCAATTGCTCTTGCCTGTTGCCTAGCTGCCTAAAGGACCCTGTGGTGTAGCCAGGAAAATGGGAGTTACCGAGTCTTCCAAATATTGCCACGAAACACCAGCCATGATGAAGGAGGTTGTTTAGTGCAAGGCATAGTCACGAGGAATTAGTAGCCTCAAGTCACTGGGTTCTTAATCTACCCTTTTATCATTTTCAGCTTTCATCCCTGTTTTGCTTTTTCATATTTCAAGTGTATCCTTCCTGGACCTTCCCTGGATTTACCTGTCTTATACATTGTTCTTGTCTGTCTACCCTTAAACATACTATCCATTTCCCCCTAGTTATTATAATTTCCTCTCATTGCTTTAGCTAATCTATGACTATTACCAGCATTTTCCTGCCTCTCCATTGTTCTTCCTTGTTGGCCAGCGTCGTCTTCCCTCATCAACTGATTAAATGTTTTTGCCTTGTTCTCTGGTATCTTTGTCTTAGCCTTCTTTGTTTGGCCTTATCCTGACCATAAAAGAGCAAATACTCATTCTCTCTCTCTCTCTCTCTCTCTCTCTCTCTCTCTCTCTCTCTCTCTCTCTCTCTCTCTCTCTCTCTCTCTCTCTCTCTCTCTCTCTCTCTCTCTCTCTCTCTCTCTCTCTCTCTCTCTCTCTCTCTCTCTCTGTGTGTGTGTGTGTGTGTACAAGCTTGTACAGTATACTGTATATATTATTATGTATAATGTCAGTGTTGGATGAAAGTGTATGTGCGGGTCCCTTAGATTTCACGTACAGTGGAGTGGATGATAAATCATTGAGGGTCAATTGCACCTTTTGTGAAAGAGCCACGAAACAGGTGATAATTATTAAGAATACTTTTGCCCTCTTCTCTTTTCCCGTTAGTAATATTCCTGCTTATCTCATCTTCCTCTGCTACTGCAATTTATCTCCTACTCTTCATCACTGCATATTCCACTTTATCTCCTTTCCATCCACTGCAATTATCTCCTCCTCTCCATCACTACACATCCCACCTTATCACTTCTTCCTACACTGCCATTTATCTCCATCTCTCCATCTCTACATATTCACTAACATGACATCACCCACTTCATCATCCCAAATATATACACCTAGTAATTACCATCACCTCCCTGAATACTCTTTATCATCACCCATCCCAACAGTAACTCTGCCATTTACCGTATAAGGGATAATTTTTGAAGATAGCTTAAACATACGTCTTCCATCAGGCACATAAACCCTCAGTCCCTTCAGTCTCATAAAAAACGGAACAGAGTTAAACCAACATCTACTTTTCGTCCTTTCCCCCCTCCCCCTTCACCTGCGTTGCTTCTCCTTTGAATGAATGAATGTCCTTTGTATTCCTTCACAGCAATTAATATACCCCTACAGTACTCCCCAATAGTACTCCCTTTTCCCCGCCAACCCGACACCTTTTTTTCCCTTCACTGCAATCACCATCACTTTCAATCAGTGGCAACGCCCCAACACTCTTGTTTATCGTTCACAGTTCACCCACATTCTTCAACACTATCGCCGTCATCGCAACTACTGTTTTTCTTCTCCTCGCCATCATCCCCCTATCAGCAGCATCTCATTCTCCTTTTCCATCATAATCAACACCAGCCCCTCAACTACCACCAACACAACTACCACCACCACTACTGCGTCTACTACTATAGTGCTCTCTCCACCACCACCACCACTACTATTATTACTACCACTACCACTACTACTACTACTACTACTACTACTACTGCTACAGTTTTCTCACCACCATCATCCCCGTTTATACTTCGCTACCACTCCATGCTCTAGTGATCACCGTTCTTGTCACCAAATCCACCATCTCGACCACCGATCCACGTTCTCTTTACCCTCACTGTCGTCATAACCTAACCCTTTTTCTCTTCACCACCACCCCCACAACATCACCACCACCAATACCATCACCAAGCAATCAATCACCCTCTCCAGCACTCTCACTCCACCAGTCAGTCAGTCAGCCATCCTCTCCACCACTATTACTCAATCCCACTTTCCACCACCACCAATCAATCTCCCTCTCTCCACCACTACTATTCCTCCACCAGCACCAACCCCAACCCGAAGCAAGCTGCTGGTAATCAAATTTGGAAGTACTTGAGAGATAATGGAGTGATCGCGAGCCCCACCACCCAATTATCACTTCCTTGACCCAAAAAACGAGGAACTTAAATTATTCTTGCTGGCTAAATAAGACACGATCTCTGGGGGGAGGAGGCACTTGAGACATGCCATCATATAATCATCTAATTTTTACCCTCATGGTGACTGGAAAGAGTTTGTGAATTTTTGTTGTGCTTCATTAACATTTTCGGGCTCGGTACTCTGGCTTCAGGCACCTGGACGATTGAATCCTTCTGGCCAAGTTGACAATGAAGGCCCTGGGATTTGCTTGTAGTAATATTAGATGGATGTACAGTGGCCCAAGAAAGTTTTGTAATTATCCTCGTTGCTCTCCTTTTCTGCTAAGTAAACCTAATGACAATTGTGTTACTCATTGAAAGGATTAGTGATGAGAGCCAAATGGCTACTGACATGTCAAGGAGCCCATCATCATATACGTAATTGGACAGAGACAATCTTCAACCACAGCCTCGGACACAGCAAGAATACCAACCCCATATTCAATAGGCGTGTGGTTCCAAAATTATCGAGGCGACTATACATTTAATTATTCAAAAATACATGAATATATTAGAAATATGAATAATTAACCACAACAATTATGCCAGCATGGAGGATCTATAAAACCTGGTGTGGTTCCGTACTTATGCAACATTGTGAAGCAGCAAGTTAATTAAACACGCCGAGGAATGAACACACGAGTCACCACTGAGAAAACACGTAAAGTTACTTGCATAACTCCTCGGTCCTTATGACAAATTAGTGTGCACTACAACTTTACATTATTTATCTACGTTATTCCTTGTAGTTTGTCAGCAGTACCTTAGTGTCAGATGGCCTTAGTACCATGAAAATTCAGTGATAGTGATGTTGTTGTTGTTGTTTTGTCTTCAGTACTGTTTATTTCATTACGTGTTTGGCAAACTAGACTGGTTTTCCTTTAATTTTCAAATTTCGAGTGCTGAAATAATGTAAGTTTGACTGGTATAAATATTCATTTATTCAAAATGACTGAATTACATACCGTAACCAATATTTAAAAATCGATACCTCTTTAAAAAGATTAAGCACGGTACAGTCGCCATTCATATTTAATATCCAAGTTTTCCATCTTATTCATCCTACGAAGGGACGCTACTCTTATTCCAATAATCATTCTCCCATAAAAATGTTCACTGCTGCATTTAATGACTTGAAGCAGTCTTGGCTTTATATATGGATAGACACTGTCAGTACCTTGAAGGGCATGGCAAGATAATGTGTTCGTACAAATAATCACTTCAATCCAGTAAAGTGTAAATGGTGTAAACTCTCCCATTAACTATTTCTCTCCTTTCCATCTTCCCGTAAGACCCAAGGCCACTCCCGAGAGAAATGTATAATGAAGGGTACTAAGGTATACTGAATAACACCCTCGTCATTACCAACCGTGTGGAAGAAGTCTCTCTCCAGATCCGGGAGGTGTTGCCCTGCAGGTCCTCCCTTATCTTCTCCCTGGCGCCCCACCCTCCCTCATTTTGATATCCCCCTTTCCTCATTCCCCTCCCTCCTTACTTTATACTCTCAATCCCTTTATTATCACTTCTTGATATCCCCATCCTTTCATCTCTCACCTGTCTTCACACACACACACACACACACACACACACACACACACACACACACACACACACACACACACACACACACACACACACACACACACACACACACACACACACACACACACACACACACACACACACACACACACACACACACACACACACACACACACACACACACACACACACACACAGCCCCATCCATTACTACCCATCACTTCCCCTTACTTATGTCGGCCTTCCATCCCTTTCATTTTCCGTACACCCTCTACGATTACCTCCCTTACTCATGTATGTGATCACCCTTTCCTCTCTCCTTAGTGATGCCCCTTACCCTTCCCTTAACAATTTTACACATAACCACACTCATTACTCCCACCAACTACCTAATGTGACCCCCCCTTGTCCCCCCCCCCTTTGCCCCTCCCTTTTAACTATTTACATACAATCACACACATTGCCCAGACTCAACCTCCAAATATTTTCTGTAGGTAATCTTCTATCAGTCTCTAGTAATCTCCTCACCTTCAGAGTTCCCTTTTCGTAAGCATTAATATACAGACCCACCCATATTTTCCCTTAACCTATGAACTCATCCTAATGTATCTTTATATGTCACTCCAACTTGCAAATCATATACCCTCCTATCCCTCTTTTATGATTCCCTTTCTCTTCTTTCAATAATAATTTACCTATTTATTGTACACACACACACGACAAACACACACACACACACAAAAACACACACACAAAGACACACACACACACACACAAAAACACACACACAAAAACACACACACACACACGACAAACAAACACACAGACACAAACCACCTTTCCTACTTAAGTGACGCTCTCTCCTTCCCTTTCATTCCCCCCACAACGATTACCACAGACCACTCCCCTCACAGCCAGCCAGCCAGCCAGCCACTTCACCTTGATCTCCGGCGTCCAAGTCTCCTCACCACATATGCATACAAATGATCCCCCTCCCTCCTCTGCCTTTCTCCATCACCCTTCTTCCATGTTGGTCGAGTCTCGTGACGATCTGACCTGCAATAGTTGGGCTCTGTTTTTATTATTTGTTTTTTTCTGTTAGTGTCCATGTTGTATGTTAAAAGGTTATATATTAAGTCTTATCATCTGCTGTTTTCTTTTTCTTCATTCGAGGCATATCTCTTCTTTGACGAATTATTGTATTTACTCAATTAATTTTATTTTCGAGGGAGCATGAAAACATATGATTAAAATTGAATATGACATATGCTATTATCTGCCCCAGCGATATGAACGATGAAACCTGAAACTAATGAACATAAATAAAATATATATATCATACTGACAACGTTAGAAACACTAAGGATTCGGACACCTAAACGCTTCTCACTGACTGAAACCATCGCACACCAAACACTTTAAATAAATACGGGGCACCAAGGGATAAAAATGCAAAAACAAAACAAATTAATGATGGACTCCACAAGCATGAAAAGGCTATTGACCACACTGATAAAGATAATGTTAGAAGCAGTAGTGACTGGAATGATGACAAAGGCTATCAAGATGAAAACAAATCTGTATCACACGCACCTATAAATAAAACACTATGACCACATACTCTACTCATGTGTAAACTTTCCAACCATTCTGAGTGGGTGTTGTCAGTTCTCGGCATCAATGTAGTACACCTTTGGTTCTAATCTCATTATGGTATTGTACTATTCTTTACAAGGATTCCTAACTTTCTCGTCTCTCCTACTACGGTACTTCACTTTCCAGTATCTCTGTTTTCTTCTACCTCTTCATTCCTGTTCCTACCTTCTCTACATCCTTCCTACAACTTTTATTTCTTCTTCTAAGCATTTTTCTAACACAGTTTCTTCATTTCCTCTGCCAAATCTTTCTACAAACTCCTCCTCTCTCTACCTCTCACACTCCTTACCTCCTTCATCCCTCTCTTCCCATTTCTCCTTCATGACCTCTCTTCCCTTTCCTCTTCCTCTGCCATTTACATTCAGTTTTTAAAAAGCCTCTCCTCTTTTTTACTATTCTCCCTCCTCCTCCTCCACCCCGTCTGTCCACCAGCCTTCACATTCCTCTCGAGCTGTCTGTTACGAAATGCGCAAATCTGTCGCCACCGCCTGCCTCTCTGTACGCCAGCATTTTACTCACAGTCCAGAGTCAAGTGGTTGTTTAGGACTCGTTATTTACGCTGGACCGTCGCAATTACCGCAATCAAGGAGGTATAAGAGGGAGGGAGGGAGGGAGGGAGGGCTGGCTGTATAGTGGGGGAGTAGGGGATTTTTTTGTATTCCTTTCTGTCGTCCTTAACGTCATCGTCGTCGTCATCTTTTCCTCGGTTTAAATTTTTCTACTGGCCAGCTGGCGACGAGACCTCGACACCATTTTCGTTGGTTCTTTGCTTTGTCTTATTTTTCTTGTGTGTGTGTGTGTGTGTGTGTGTGTGTGTGTGTGTGTTATTTTCGTGCTAGAGTACACAGTATGAGTAGAAAGAAGGTTGTCCTTGTTAGCTCGGGGGAGAAGGTTAATGGAGGGTGTGGGGGGTGAAGACTGCATAAGGAGAGATAAGCAAGAGATAGAGACAAGTAAGGAATACATATGTAAGAGGCAAGTTGGAGGAGGGAGGAGACAAAATTGGAGGAATGGCATTGAACGGCAGAGTATGAGAAGTGGAGAGATTAAGGGAGAAATAGCACGAGTGAATGAAGATATACAGGGACTCAGAAATATAATGGGTATAATTCCAGGAGTATTTTTAGTTAGCCTCTTCCAAGCAAGAATATTTGTACAATAAAAGTTTGTCAGCAGTAACATGCAGCTGTTACCGAATTACAATAATTGAAAAGTATATAGGCACTAAAGAGAGAGGAATTTTTAACATAACCTTTTTTATTTATTATGTTCCGACACTGGATTTAGTATAACAGAAGGATAAAGAAGACGTATTGTGGTGGAGAGGTAGCAGGTGGGACTGACACAACACCACCACCTGCACTCACACTCAAGAGCACACAAGGACAAACACAAGACTCAGAAGAAGCTAACAATGTTGACGCCTCACCCGCATCCACGTTCTTGATCTCACTTTTACCTCTACACCATTTTTATCCCCATCCACACTCACTCAACCTCCCCCCACACACTTAAGCCCTTGCCCTTTACCCTCCCACTGCCCCCCTCCCATTGTACACATACGTAACATACATAGCAAAAGGCGCATGAAGAATTTCCTTGCCAACAGATTACTACCTGCTGAGATAAGTGGATCCATCAGAGTGTGAAGTGTGTCTTGTTGTCCTACATAGTCCATACAGTTTACAAATACCTTTCATGCCCTTCATTCATCACATATTCTTAATAAAAACTATCGCACACATATACGCACTGTCAATACATATGCACAGATCAATATTCTTTATAAGCATGCATATACATTCATACACTATTCACTTAGTCCATACACATGCGCACTCGGATACATACGTGCGCGTACAGTAATAAATGCATAGAACAACAAGATTAGAAGCACTAGAACATGCATGCATAGATTACCACACACACACACACACACACACACACACACACACAGAACCACCCGGGATCCTAGACAGGAGGGTGAAACTATAAGTCAGGAGCAACGTTACTGAATCTATTGTTTCTCTCCTTTGTTTTGTTTCGCTGTCAAGACGATTCGATAGGGTGAGGGTAAGGGGGCGAGGGAGGGAAGGGGAGAGCAGGGGAGGAGAGGGAAGGGGAGGAGAGGGAAGGGGAGGAGAGGAAGGGGAGGAGAGGGAAGGGGAGGAGAGGGAAGGGGAGGAGAGGGAAGGGGAGGAGAGGGAAGGGGAGGAGAGGGAAGGTGAGAGCAGGGGAGGGACGAGAGGTGAGAGAAAATAGTGGTAGGAAGGAGAGGTGAGAGAAAATAGTGGTAGGAAGGAGAGGTGAGAGAAAATAGTGGTAGGAAGGAGAGGAGAGAGGAAACCGTGGGTCGGTGGAAGGGAAAGAAGTGTAAAGGAGGGGGGTGGTAGGGATGAGAGGGGATTGTAGAGAGGGGAGAGAAGGACGGTGGGAGGGAGGAGAGGAGAGAGGCTGCTATGGGATAGATGAAGCAAGGGAGAGCGGGAGGGATAGGGGAAGGGAGGAATGGGAGATAAAGTGAGTGTGGTATTCATTAGATAGTGAATGGGGAAGAGCGGTGGTGAGAGAAGTCATAGGAATAATGGAGAAATAATGGAAATATGGAGATAGACAGAATGAGAATGGGGAAAAACTAGAGAGAGGGAGAGCTTGGGAAAGGAAAGGAGGGAGAGAATGGAAAGGAAACGAAGGAATGAAAAGAGAGGAAGGAGAGAAAGACAATTGAAAACAAGAACAAGAATTGAATTGGAAGGAACAGAGGAAATCTAAAGGGAAAACCGAAGCAAACGACTTGTATTTGGCGCTTATGTAATTAGTAAACAGTGGAGATCGAGTCCGCATTTAATTAACTGCGTGACTAATACAGGAGTCATGCTGTAATAAAACAAGAAGGTTAATTACGCCATTTGTAAAAGCTAAATTGAAGTAGAGTACCGGACGTGGACATGTTTACAAGGAAATATTATTTATATCTTGCCGTCTTGAGTTGGTAGTGAAGCCTGTGATGGAGAATTATCAACATTTCCATTCTGTACTGTATAATTATAAGGAAAGACGCAGTATGATATCAAAATTGGAAGGCTACTGATTCCTTCAAACACTGTCACAAAACAGATTATTATCAAAGTATAAGAGTAAGGGATATGCTGTGTTACGTATCAGTAGCCCTCATTAAAAGAAATAAATTATCTCCCTAACAAATAGAAAGACACAACAAACATAAGGAAACAACAAATATAAAGAGACAACAAATATATGGTATGTTATAATGGATATTATTTTTTCCTATTTTTTTTCTGTTTTAATCAAATCTGCAATCCGAACACCATAATATTTTTCATTCATCTTATGTAACTAAATATCATAATAGGCAGCTCACACATCTTGCCATTTCTACCTTATCATTCACAGGTTTGCGTTCAATACTCAAATCTTAATTAACAATATCCTCTGGTTTAAACGACCGGACGCCCTATCTGATTACAGGTCAAGTAAATATGATGCATTTGCAACCTGAATCATTGAGGGAAAATCATTATATCAATAAGCGCTCGTTGTTCGACCCTCGTTAATTATTGTGAATGTATGGATTGTTGAGTAGCCTATACTGATCTTTTAATGAGGTCAGTATACAGTGTTGGTGAATTTGGAGTTACCGATTCCTCCAAATAATTACCAGAAATACATTATTTTTATTAAGCTGGTGCTGTTTCCTGGATCCTTTGGAGGAATCAGTCGTTCTTATGTACCAAAATATGATCATACTATCCCTTAAGAATCCGGCCTGACAGCTTGTTCTATATTCAATGATGCACATACGTATAATATCTATCATGTATGTTGTTCAAGAATGGACTTTGTAATAACATTGAGAAATAGTATTGCCATGACTTTGACTTTACATACGTGTATCAGGTAAAATATATACGGTATACACAACCAACCACCAAACTAACTTCGGCAGGTAATATTATGATAAGAGAAAGACATACACTCTATACTCAAGCCCCACCTTATACTCTTCTGTTCGAGTCAACATGATCAAATCAGAGGCGAGTAGCATCATTTAGCACTCACTGCAGGTCGAATCTTTTCCCCCCTCCACCTCCTCCACACACCACCTCGGTCCCGCCCTGCCTAATTTATGCTAATGTTGTGAGGTGACGCCCAGGGACCGCCGTGTAAAGTTGGCCAAAAATTGCCCTGACAGAGCCCCGGCCTAACGAGGTGTGTGGCCGGATTGGGGCCATTCAATGCAAGCCTCAATATAAAGGACAATATCATCAACATCATACATAAACATATATATATGACTATATCATATTAACTTGCAAGGAAAAAAAAAGAAATAATAATAATAATAATAATAACAATAATAATAATAATAATAATAATAATAATAATAATAATAATAATAATAATTGTAATAATTAAATAAAGGTTTATATTCCCATAGTTCAAATTCATTTTTCTTGTGAGATAATTAAGATATAGTAATTATAAGTACGCTTGATTATTTTTATTTCTAAACAATTTCCTGTATGACGTTGCCCTTCCACCATTAAAGGTACAGACAGGTTAGGTAGATTCATGATGGGTTGGCTAGACAAGCTAACGTTTCTGGGGTACATCATCATCATCATCCCCCCCCCCTCATCTCTCTCCCTCTCCCTCTCTCTCTCTCTCTCTCTCTCTCTCTCTCTCTCTCTCTCTCTCTCTCTCTCTCTCTCTCTCTCTCTCTCTCTCTCTCTCTGACCTGGGCGGGGCGGGGCGGCCACACATACCAGATGTTATCAGAAGGAACGAGTGTGCTTGGGAGGGGCAAGTATTTCTCCTCGATGAACAAACAAGCACAAGACAATCATTAAATTCTTCTACACCTCATACACCAGTACAGTGTCGTAGTCTTAAGAACCTTGAGACCGTGTAGGAGGATTGGAGACTACTGATTCCTCCTGACAATACCACAAAACAAGCTCCTTCAATGTAGAGGGTGTTTCGTGACAATGTTTGAAGGACTCACTAACTTCCAATTTTCTGACTGCATCACGGGGTCCCTTAGAGGAGGACTCAGGTATGCCAGGTATTGAACCACAGACAGGCGGGCAATGTTGTGTGGCCGGGAAGGTATTGTTTATGGTGGTCCCGCTGATAACCTTTTAATGGCGGTGGTGGTGAAGGTACAACAGCTGACACAAGATATTTGCTTTATGCCTGTGTGTTTGATATGGACCAAGCGATGCATTTATACTATAGATGACGAGGTAATGAGCATGTATTCCTTTTATAACGATCATATATTCCGTTTTTAAGTGCCCCTAATCACGTCTTTATTTTAAAATAGATACTTTCAGAGTAAATTATAAAACGTTAGCAAACCATTTATTATATACAGTAAGTAGAATTGATGCTAAATCTATACAGAACTGCAATACTACCATACAGTATATTGTACAAAGATGTTGTCACCCTGTACTTTCTAACAATTCATGACATTCCAAATATAATCTCGGAATTCAAAGCTAAAAGCATCGATGACTTTATAAAGACATAGTCATCAGCTTTTGATGCTTTGGACTCACTAAGCTGCTGTACAGTTACCTGCAAAAGTTTCGATACACATTAGGATGACTGAAATAATTAAACGGTGGCAAGTTCCCTCTAGTAGTGAGCTGTCTTCGATTCCAGTGACTAGCAATTATTTATTGTTCGCAAGCAGAATCTCATTGATCAAAGCAAAACTGCCATAACCGTACATGAAAACAAGAGTATATGATTTGCCTGAGATACCCTTATGTGTGAAGAAAGGAAACTGAAGCGACGGAGGCGAAGGAAAAGTTACCGATTCCTCTAAATCATTCCAGGAAGCAGACTAAATCAGGGTACAACTTGAAGAGGACATGTTTCAGCCATCCTCTAGGGGAAAAAAAAAATAAAAAAATAAAAATAATTAATAAATTATAATTTTCATCTTCCTCAGAAAAAAACCCTCCTATCATTAATATTTTCATTTCCCTTAAAAAATTAAAAACTCGTTATTATAATTTTCATCTTTCTAAAAAAAAAAAAAATCCTATTATTATAATTATTATTTTCATCTCCCTAAATAAAAAAAAAAGACTAATTATTATTCTTACATCTGTCCCGCTCCATCTCCGAACCATCTTCATATTATTAACTTTTCTCGCCGTTCTAAGCTATAAACTTTTACCTCCGCCGTTAAAATGAACTGGAGGAAATTAAACTTGCTTGGGGTTCATTCATAATCCAGCACACATCATCATGAGCGGCGTTGGTGGTTCAACTAATTAGGAATCAGAGTATGTTCATCTCTACTCAAGCCTAACCTAAATGTTTTCTCAAGCTGTTTACGATGCAGTCAAGTAGTTAACCTGTCTTATCAAGTAGTATTTAGTTATACTGTTAAGTGTGAAGATGCACATGATATTGCTTGCATTGGTTCCATTATAATTTGTGGTGCTGCATCCTGCCGTACATTTGTTTGTATTAATTCTGAGTTAGAAAAAATTAATATAATATAAAATGGTACTGGAGAAGTGGTACAAATCTTTAACTAGATCATTTATATACAGGTTAGACAGGTACGATATTTGACTCAGAACTGATTTACGAGTTTTGCTGAATGGGATGCAAGCCTACTGCAGATTCATTAGTTACTAGTAGATTGTTCGTATTGAGTTGTCAAAATGCGTCACAAATCAAGTATCATAATTCCCTCTCGCCATGATTAACTTAGGTGTACAACACATACTATTTCATATCGAGGATTCAGTCGTCCTTTGTTATATATGTTGGTTGACCTGCATCGCTCAGCATCATTTAGTTTTTGCGCTCCCAACCCTTCAATCAATCAACTTTTCGCACCAAAAACAACATGAATACAGAAAAATGTTTAATGCTGAGTAAAATAATATTCCCATTCGCCGAATTGATACGTATTTGCAAAGTTAGTGAACAATGAGAGTGAAGGTTAACTTAACGTAAGTCGAAAAGGATATAAATTACTTTTTCACTATCACACGAAACAGTTGACACTTAATCGTTTTGGAGCAACTTCAAAACATGGCGTGGACATCCCTGAACGAACCCTTCTCATTTCCTTGATCATTAATTAAAGAGTAGTGGACGGGGTGGTGTTCCCATGTATTCGTTTTCGTATAATTACATTCGGACTATAATCATTCCCGTATTATATTTCCACCAGGTTTATTGGCTCGTTCTTTTCCTCGGCCACCCCGCCCTTTACCACTCGCTCTGACGTCCCATGAACACATACACACACGCACGCGTTCCTTACTTCGTTTAGTGGTCATTGAATTACGTGTTTCAATTTTCTGACAAGGAAAAATGCATAGCGCTATAGCCAGCCTCTTCATCATAGTTGTGTTGTGAGGAGGTGGTGATAATGCCAGGAGATAAGGAGGGAAGGAAAGGGAAGATAGTGGGGAGGAGAGTGGAGGTAAGGGAAGGATGTGGATATGGTGAGGCAAGGTGAGAGGACATGAAAGAAGTGAGGGAAGTAGAAATGAAGACATGGATACGTAGAGTACAAATATAAAAGGAAAACATAGATTGGAGAATAATAACAGGGAGAATTATATCAGGGGAAAAAATTCATGTAGTAAAAAATGGACGATAATGATAGAAGGAAAATAGAGAGAAGGATATAAAGCAAGCAATAAAAAAAGGTGATAAAAAAATTGATACGGGAAAAAAGTGAAGGTAGACAACGAAACTATAAAGTCGGTATGATAAGTGGTGATGCAAAGTGACCCTGTGTTTACAAACGCTCACACGCCTTAAAGTATGTATATTACAAAATAAAAATAACTTGTAAATACGCGCGCACATACATTATGTACGCATGTATGCACCCACAAACACACACTAACCTACACAATTATCCACATTCGTCATGCAATTATATAAACACTCACATCACAAACACAGATTATTATTTAAACACACACACACACACACACACACACACACACACACACACACACACACACACACACACACACACACACACACACACACACACACACACACACACACACACACACACGGCCCCCACCACTAACAACCAAATTTAATCAACTTCACGAGTCTCCACCAGGTATATTGTGAGTGTGTGTGCGTTTATGTGTGCATCAGTGCCTGTGAGTGTGTGTACGCGTTAATGACTCTGGTATGTTGACGAGTGAGTGAGTAAATGGGTGTGAGTTGATTTAAACTTGCTTTCCGCTATCTACTACTTACTTTTTGTTTATCTATTAATTATACCTATCAATTTATTTACGTTTATATACCTATATATATAGCTCTAGAGAGAGAGAGAGAGAGAGAGAGAGAGAGAGAGAGAGAGAGAGAGAGAGAGAGAGAGAGAGAGAGAGAGGAGGCTGATGGTTGGGAAGTGTGTGAGTGTAACCCGTGTATAAATGAACTGCTCGAATCTTGGCCTGAATGGAGATTTCACGAGTTTCTGGATATTTTATTACTCTCTTGACCTCCCTTCTCTCTCTCTCTCTCTCTCTCTCTCTCTCTCTCTCTCTCTCTCTCTCTCTCTCTCTCTCTCTCTTATAGTTGTTTGCATCTCATCACTTAAACAGCCATGCATAATCAAGATGAACATACCATTACATCAACATTCTTCCGTAATTGCCTTCCTCTCAGCCAGCATTATCTTTCCTTCCAACACAACTCCTCATGCTTTGCTCTGCTCTGCTCTCCTAACACTCACCCTTCGTCTTATTTACATATGCTAAATTGTATCCCCTTCATTTATTAATATATTCTATTAGTTATAGCTCTATACGGATGTGTGCATAGTTGACAGGATGGATAATGAGGATTTTGTAACCACGATAAAAAAAAAAAAAAAAAAATATGTAAAGTCTCGTTTGTTGTTTTCATGAATGCACTTCAGTTCATGGATTTAATATGTGCAAAAGTGGCTACCTGATTCCTACTACAAGGTCTACCTAGATAACAAACAAATACACAAAAAAAAATACAATATATATATATATATACACATAGACACACACACATATAACGTAACTATCAGCGAATATTATAATTATTGGTACATATCCCTCCACACCTTAAGCTGTACCCTTCCACTCACATCATCCTCTTCTTTCAACACTTTAACCTGCTTTTACCATTGCCTAAATCCCCACATATCTCCCCCTACCACACTTCTTATCGCCCTCGCTCAGCCAGAAAGCGAGCACTTAAGGATGTTACTCAGCTCGCGTCTCCATTAAGCCAGATAAGACAAGCAACTCGCCCCATTCCCAAGCAAGAGGGGCCAGCAGCTGTATTTCGCTCAGTCTTGTATCACGTAACACCGCTCTCGTTACTCGATCTCTGCATGCCCTTCCTACCCGTTTCTCTGTGGTCTCTTTGTACACAGTGAACATAGTAAAGCGACATGATGCTATGTTCCACCTACACTGCCTTTGCCCGTGTATATGGCCGCAGAGAGACGTTCTGCTTCACTCATCAATCTTTAAGAGGAGATACTTTTGACGGGAAATTGTAGGGCTAATGAATTCAACAAACAATGTCACGAAATACAATAGAACTTCTTGAGCTCCTATGTTTCCTGGAATAGTTTGGTGTCCACAGTATTGCTCTATTTTCTAGCCTGATTATTATCTATATGAAGTAGCTGTTGTGTGTATGCAGTTGGATTTCTCTGGGTAAGTATCAGTGCCCTAGTACTCTAATGTCTAATTATCTTCGTCATATTCACAATTCCAAGAGAAGAGACAAGACTGACACCCATGGCAATACATTCAATTTTAAGAGCAGTTATATTGTGTGGTATGCATGTCATTGTCTCGTGCCTACAAAGGTACTACGTATAATGGACAATGTTTCGCTCATTTCATCTGGGGTTTTCGTCCTCAGAGGAGCAAATTCAAGTCCAGATGAGGTTACAGTGATGACAAATGAAAGTCTTAGTTGTTCTCTGCACGCCTCGGTATCTTGATCGTGTCCCATGATTTAAGCGTGTTTGAATTATAGTCAATACGTGATGATGGTCTGTCCAGGATCTTCACTTGATGCATTCTTGAGGGTGTCGCGCCTCTCATGGGTCAATTGGAGGGCTGTTGGTTTCTTCATACTGTATCCGAAAACGTAATGCTAAGAGGGGATCTGTTTTGTAGTATAGTTTGGAGTAATCGGTAGCACTCCAATTGGCCGAAAAGAGAGAACCCCCTTTGCGGCACTGAGGAGGTATGCTGTTTTCAAAGTGGAATGAGTTACATTCATGAGAAATTACCAGAGATGACAGACAGTGTGTGAGGTAATGAGTCGGAACACCATTATCAAGGATTAGTAAAATCTGGACTTGTAAAATGGAAATATAGAGTCAGAAACCAAAGTCGTATCCCTTGGCCCTAGGGATCACTGTAATTGCTTGCCCTTGGTGAAGTAATTAACTCTCATTCATACGTGACTAACCTACTCCCGTCTAGAGTTTCTACGAAGCTATGTCTGGGTGGTGAAATATAAACAAAAGAATTGTGAACGACTGCACTGACCTCTGTTGGTAAGTGACAAAATTTTGGTTTTTGACTGTACAATTATTCCTATTCCCGCGTTACCAATTTACGTTGGCTCTCAGTACTTCCGGTAAATGTGCATTGCAAGTGTTTCGACTCACTGATCAGAGGCGCCATCACAGCTGCCCTCACTATAGCCTCAAATCCAGTAAACATAGCCGTCGAGGTTTATGCTTTACGCCAAGAGAGGCTGATCAACGATATGATCAGAACAAAGAATGGGAACATATAACATATTATGACTTTTAAAAGCTGATGAATGAGAGGAAACTTCAGCAACATGTTTACTATCATAGGTGTATCAGGTGGTATCTCTACCAATATAATATACTCGACTTTATTTCCTGCAATAATAGGAGATAAGTCTGTCCTAATATCAGAGACAGTATACACGAAACCCCTTCCCTCTGTCCTTCCAACTGTTAGGCAAGTGGCTCAATCAGAGAACTTTAATTTGTTGCTCGTGCAGTAGACTTCAAAGGTTTCGTCTGCCGCCACGGTGGAGGTCAGTTTAATTGCTTGGTTTGTGGTGCCGTATTTCGTGGTTCTCCATCATGCATGCATACACGTCGTGATTCTGTATGTGTGTTTGGGTAGGGATTCACCTAAACCTCGGTAACGTGCTTAAGGTCTTTTACACTAACCTCGGGTAGTATGAACTGAGTGAAGGAATATAAGAAGAGGATGAGTGAAGGGATGAGGTTGTGTGAGGCGGTGAGTGAATACGCACGTGTCTCACAGGCAGACTGAGATGAGGAAGTTTCAGTGGAAAGCTTATCAGGTTAGTGGGGGTCAGGTGTAAGAATAAATCTGACCATATGAGAGAGTGGAGTGGAGTGTGTAAGAGGGGATCAAGACACACATATAAAGCGAGAGTGGGAGGGGCAGGGAGAGAGAAAGAGAATGACAGGGAGACATCAATAGCTAGAGATACATAGATAATATATTCACCATATCAAACGTTAATCTGCGTGAGTTTTGTTTTCCTCCATATTAACTGCAGTTAGTTTGCCTCTCCATTTTCAACCTGCAAACCACACACACACACACACACACACACACACACACACACACACACACACACACACACACACACACACACCAAGCCGGTATTTGACCCGATAATAAACGCAGGAAAGTGGAAGTACAGCTTGGATTCTTTTAAAGTTTAATTATCACCTTTCTCTTACATTTTTTTCTTTCTTCATCTCTTTTTTTATGGGCCTCGGTAAATGCGTCTTGTACAGTTTATACTTAATCCTACCAAGTAACTACACTTAACATTTAACTATTAGTCGGTAGCTGACCCATGTTAGACACAGGCAAGTGGATATTAAACATTTTTTTTGCAAGGGTATAGCTACATTAGGCGTGTGCAAGAAATATTTAATCTTACAAGGAAGGTTATCTAGAAAAACAAGCCGTAAATAAGTTTTTAGTAGACACCAGATTAAGTAGAGAGAGGTGGAATAAAACTCGGTGTGTTTTTTATAGGTTCGGGGCACCGTCAAATGAGAAAGTTTGTCAGTCACTTTGTGGTATTAGTTCCCTGAAGAGACCCACGTTCTACCTCCCCTTCCCCAAGTCTCTCTGGGACATTAATTCCTGTGCCACCCACCGACAGCTAAGGATTCTTTTAGGCTGTCCGCGGACTTTTGAATTCAGTTGGACAGTCCCCCTGCAGAGTACAGAAGAACCACGTATTGGATAGGAATATAAATTAGCGAATAAACACAACATAAATGCAACGGCAAAGAGTGGGGTAGTGGTCGACTTAACGTGTCCCGCATTTCATTCGGTGTATTAAAAAATAAAAATAAAATATAAATACAAGCGCGCAGGATATGTCTAGACAGCTAGGTACTTTACGGGAGTGTCCGTCTGTAGCGTACATACATTCTGGGTGTGTTATTGATATTTATGCAAAGCAAGGGGATATGTGTAGGGAGGAGCAAGGTGGTCATTAGACGGCATAACCCGACTACCATATGACCCGGGGAGGTAAATAAATATGCATGCGCCTACCGGGTCATTATACATCGTGCACACCGGAATGGGCTTTCTTAACATGGCAGTTCTCTCTCTCTCTCTCTCTCTCTCTCTCTCTCTCTCTCTCTCTCTCTCTCTCTCTCTCTCTCTCTCTCTCTCTCATCCTTGGTCTTTATACTGTCTAAAACTGATCTCTCTATCTCTCCTTTGAACATCTTTATCTTCCTACGAGCTAGTCTTTTCTCTCCAGTTCTCTTTTGTGTTCCTTTAGATTCTTTTGTGTCTCTCTTCATCTACCTTCCCTTCTTGTATATGTTTATCTGTCATCTATCTACTTATCTGAAGCTTTTATTACCATGTACATACTTAACCACTGTCGCAAATTGAAAGTCAAGCTTGAAAAGGACCAGCAGAAAAATAATGACAAAAATATATATACTAATCCTCAAATAGACGAACATGCAATTGTTAATGAAGGTCATGTCTTTTTAAGTTTTAGTATGAAAAAAAAAAAAGTTGACTAGAGCGTATACCAAAAAAATATCTTAAAAAATCCTTTATGTTTGCGAATTGTGTGACGTTGCCTAAATAGCCAGTGAAGGAGATGGTCAGGAAAAAAACACTGAGTCAACTGTACACACACATCCCTTGGTATCATACTCGTATACTTACAAGGACGCTCTCAGGGCATAATGCAAAGTTGTACAAACCAAGGTACAGTATAAATATCTTCTTTTATCTTGGTGCAAACAACCACGCATGTACACAAGCAGGCGAACACATGTGAAAGGAGGTATTACACACACACACACACACACACCCACACACACACACACAAACTGGCCTGAGGGTATCATACACGCACGCACATACATACATCTCCTGTTACTGCCAGCCACGACCCGGTGTATTTAAGTGACAGGGAAGAAAACCATTACAATTACTTAGCCTTATAATACTCTGGTCTCGCTACCAAGATACTCAGTTCCTCTCCCTCCCTCCCTCCATCCCTCCCCTTCGTATATTTCGTTTCTCTTTTCTTTTTTCCTCAGAGATTTGTACTCCCTCTCTCTTTTGCCATTCTATTTCCTAATTTCTTCACTGTGTCCTTCTCGTTTTTCTCTGATATATCTATGAAAATAAGTGAATAGTACAAAACGTATATAAACAATTAAACATAATACTAAAATTCACAATAAACATACTAAAAATATAATATATTACTATAAAATATAATTATATATATTTCTTCCTTTGACTTAAAAATTGAGTGAACTCTTAATTTCTCCACTGCCATTTCCTAGCATGTCTCTCTCGCATATCAGTAACCCACTTGTATTCACTTGTATTCATCGGCCACACAATTATAATTTTCTCATTTGCTGTACACTTTTGCCTTCTTTATTCCAGCATATCTTCTGCCTTTCAATCCAACTCTACCCCAGTCAGTCGTTACCTACAATTCACTCCTCACGTTTCACCGTCATTTTTCCTTTCCATCATCTCTCACTAGTCTTTTTCTCACTTTACTCGTTTGCTAGCGATCACTCACTCCACGGCAGACTCATTCTTTCCAAATTTGCGCTCTCTCTCTCTCTCTCTCTCTCTCTCTCTCTCTCTCTCTCTCTCTCTCTCTCTCTCTCTCTCTCTCACACACACACACATTTGTTCCCTAATACCAGTGCTAGATAGCAATAAGTGCCGCTCTAATGAAAGCTGAAAAAATACATTATACTCACGTTCAAACACTCAGGACGATGACTTTCATGGATGTATCAAACCAATAATACTACATACACTCAGTACATAAACAAACCATTCGATGTATCTACTTTCTCTGCATATTCGTGCATATAAACACACAGTAGGGATCATACATATACTAAATGAAGTTGACCCTGTAAATAAGATGGTTTTCTTATGGTATGTGTGTCCTGTAAATAAGATGGTTTTCCTATGGTATGTGTGTATCATTAAATTGCTAACCCAAACTATTTTACTCCTAACAAGGAAATCCATCATATTAAAGAGAATAATACACAACAACAATCTTACAATGATCGATCTTCATTTGCTTACCCTATATGATTAATTTAATGCTACGATAAGTGATATTTTCCATTCCTATAATGACTAATAATGATTGTTTACACAGCGTGCGTGTCTGTAGACCTACGGTATATGTTTAGGTATGGGTGTGCCCCGGGATAGGATGGGTGTGCCTGAGGGTGTGGGTGTGGATATAGCCATGTTGGTGGGTGGTTATGGGTGTCAGTGCGGGCGTCGGGGAAGATAATATATGTGAAGAGATAAAGATTAAGGGCGTGGATGTTGGCAATAAAGTTTGATAAAGGAGGTATAGTGTAAAGACATATGTGTATGTATGTGTGTGTGTGTGTGTGTGTGTGTGTGTGTGTGTGTGAAAGGAGGTAGTGTTCAGATATGTATGTGTGTGTGTGTGTGTGTGTGTGTGTGTGTGTGTGTGTGTGTGTGTGTAAGTTACTCCATGGTAATAATAATAGAGTAAATGTGTGTGCTAGTGTCAGTAAATGCGTGAGGGGTAATGATATATGTGTATGTGTATGGGTGAGAGCCTCTGTTATGTAAGGGTGAGACTGGATACGATATTAAATGTTCTCGTATTATAAATGGAGGACTGGGTGGTTTGTATATATTATTAACTTGAGTGTAACGATTTTGTCTGAGGATCAAATGTAACTCGTGAAGCATTACGAAAGCCCCACGACACACTGCGGTATATACCAAACATTTCACTCTTCTATTTATGTTTTCACCATGTTACACGACACGATTATTGACGTTCACTGTGTATGATGGTTTAGTCGTCTCACGTTGGTGTGGTGATGTGGGTATTGTCACGGTATTAAGTGAGTACATAAAGGTTACTATAAAATGTCCTGAAATGGTCGTTGTGTCGGTATCGGTATAATATTGTAGGATGTGAATGAGTTTTGTGAGAAAATAGTAACTGTAGAAGACTTGAGAGTAAATTTAATGATACAGATAATCGATGAAAAAAAAAAAGGAAATTCGGGATAATCACTTTTCTGTGCATTTACTTAGTACAGTATTAATATTCTCCCTCTCTTGGTCTGATGGATGTCAAAATAAACACTGTGGCTCCCATTCTTTCAGGGTGACTCACATTCGCTTGTTTCCTCCGGTTTATCCTATTCCATACCCTCGTTTAGATGGAGAATATTTTAATGTATAATTTTTATGCTATTACTGTATTGAATTTTACTGTGTACCTATTATTAATGTATGAGTGTGACTGTAGTGGATATATTATTTGGAAAGACTGGATTTTCGGTGGAATTATCGGTGCAGGAGTAAAACATAAACACGGATGCTGGTCTCTAAAACCCGAACACAGAACCAGAGCGAGTTCCCACGGAAATACCTGACGAGTCGAACAGGAAAGGTGAGTGTGGAGTGGCTAGGGAGTGGAGAGGAACCAGGGCAAGGGTGTTAGGTGGCCACGGACTGCAGTAATGAAGTGGTTCGGGTGTGGAGTGGCTCGAGTGTGGAGTGGAGACTTCGATTTGCAAAGGGTGAATTAGGGAAAGAGTGGAGTGGATAAGGCGTGGACTGGATAGAGTGTGGATTGAAGAAAGTCCACGTGGAGTGACTATAGTGTGGATTGGGTGCTTGGGTGTGTGAGCAAGGGAAGAGGAGAGAAATGTTAGAGTGGTGAGAGGAATGTTGGAGTGGGGAGAGGGGGTAGAGAGAGACAAGAGAATGTAGAGTGAGCGTGGTTCCTACCCCTCCCCAGCCTTTGCTTCTGTCTGTCCGTCAGTGAGCATATACATAAAAATGCTAATGCAATATACCTGACAGTTTCACTTAAGAAGGGAAGTACCCGTGGCTCGGTCCATCCAGAAGGTTATTCGGATCTGGCTTTGTATCTGGTTCCCGGATATACAACTTATCTTTTTAAAGATTCTTTAGTAGTTAAGGTGATACGTGTAATTTTGCACATTTTTTAACGGACGACTAAGGTGGAGTAGCTATATGACATGAGGATGGAGAGCTAGCTCGAACGAGAGTCTACAACCTCAGATTGTCTTGTTAAACCTATAATGTTATAGTGTGGGATGAGGAGCGTGGGTAAGGATATAGGTTGTTACAAATGGCTTGGGCTGAAGGTTTGTGTGAAGGCGCCGACGGAGATAAGTGTGGATTAGGTGGCAGACAGACACATGGCGTGGGTGTAGGCATGGATGGAGTGATAGACAGTTTCGAATTTTGGGTGAAAACGTCGGTGAAGACGGAGGGGAGAGAAATAACGTGGGTGTGGGAGTGAGTGATGATGCAGACGGAAAGATGGCGTGGATATAGCATACAGTGTTGATAAATCTGGAGCAACTGATCCTGTCTAAGCAACAAGACACCATTATTTTTGTTCATCTGGTCCTGCTTCTTGGCATAGTTTGGAGGAATCACGGCACTCCAATGTACCAAAAGTATACTATCCCCTTAAGGCACACACAGACAGATAGATGGCGTAGGTTAGGATGCAAACAGAGCCGATAGCGTGGGTGAAGGTGCGACAGAAACACAGAGTGAAGATGAGGGCGACGCTGATCATGGAGGCACAAACACACACGCTGGCTGGCCTGGGTGAGGGTGCGGGGTAAGGAAAGGGGGAGGGAGGGGGTTGACCATAAGTAGAGGCGTGGTTGTGTCCCGGGTCAGAGGCGGAGCACTGCAGGCGTTAGGGGTCAGTAGGCAGGCAGGTAATTACACTCACTAACTCTCTCACTCCTCCCTTCCCTTCCCTTTCCTTCCACCTCAACCTCTGTCGCTCCTTCTCTCACTCTCAACCTGTCTTTCCTACCTTTTTTTTTTCCTCTCCATGCACCTATATCATTCCTCCTCCACCTCTGCATGCTGTCTCTCCTTTTCTCCGTCCCTCCCTGCACTTCCATAATTCCTCTTCCACCTCCGTCTCCTTTTCTCCATCATTACTACACCTTCGTTTCTCCTTCCCTCCACATTTTTACTTTCCTTCCTTCCTTCCTTCAACATCCATCATTCCTCTACCTCTGTCATTCCTCTCTTTCCTCTTACCACCATCTCTCCTTCTCTCCATTTTTTTATTCTTCCTTCCACATATCTTTGCTTTCCACCTCCATCATTCGTCCATCACTATTCATTCCTTCCCTCCAACTGGGTTATTGGTTCCCTCCCTTCTACTCCCACCCAACATCCCAGACGCTCTTTAATCCCTCCATTCCTGAAACCTTCTTCCTTGTCCCTACTGATCCTACAATCCCGTACATTTTTATCTTTTAAGGGATCCTGTGATGTAGTCAGAAAATTAGAGATAAAGAATCCTTCAAATATTGCCACGAAACACCAACTATATGGAAGGAGCTTGTTTCGTGGTATGGTCAGGTTAAAACAGAAGCCTCCAATTTTCATACACGATCACAGGGTTCTTAATTAGTCAGCTCTCTTTACCTCCTCTTCTCCCGCTAATTACCATTCCTCTAAGTAGCCCCTCCTCCTCTTCGAGCTTTTAATTTTTACTCGAAGTCTTTTCATTGTAAATTTGTGAGGAATTTCGCTTTTTTTGTGGCCACACTATCATAGGCCTTGTTAAAGAGAACCAAGAGAGAAAGATAATCTCTCTCGCTCTCTCTCTCTGACTTCTTTCTTTATCTAACATTTTCACCCAATTATAATATCAATTTCTTATTATACGAATAAAAATACTAAATTTTGTGCCTTCAATCTTTCCAAACTTGTGTATATCATCGCGAAGAAATTTAAATAACGATTATCCCCCTTTCATTTTGCCTCGGAACCGCTCTCAGATGTATTCTAATCCCCTTTTACACTTGCACAAATCTTCACTTCATTCCTCCCATCTCCAGAACAGATAATCCCTCCTCGCCTCGAATTCACTCTCTCCATCCACAGTCTCTTTTTCAGTCCCATTCAGCAGCCCCACCCCATATCACCATTTACTTGTCCTCAATACCCAGTTAGTTCTATTACCTGTCTCCTCTCCCACGCTTTCCCCTCCCATTATTTTACAGCCCCCTCTGTCTTTCCTTCCTAACACCTCTCCGTCCCCTCTCCAGTTTTCTTATTTCTATCTTATCCTATCTTCTGCTTTCTCTCTTTTAAGTCAACCCCTTTCCCCTTCTAATCCTCATCCATTCTCTCTGTCTCTGTCTCTCTTTCAAACACACACACACACACCAGCGGAACACCTCCTATCTCTTATTTCCTCTTTATTTTTATCCTTTCTTCCCTCTCCGTTTCTCTCTCCCCCTCCTTCTATCTCTTACTTCCTTTTTATTTATTTTAATTCTTTCCTTCCTCTCCGTCTTCTTCTTTCCTTCGTCTCTCTCTCTCTCCCCCCCCCCTTCTTCTATCTCATACTTCCTTTATTATTTTTTCCTCCCCCTCCGTTTCCTTCTTTCTTTCCTCCGTTTCTTCCTCCCTCCCTCCCACCCACTGCCAGCGTCACCTCTCCACCTCAACAACAGGTTTGCCTCATTACCATATTTTCCAACCCGCAGAAACGATGAATATTAAAAGAGCGACATTTACATACTTATCCCCTTTCAGCATTAAAACAAATTTCATTGCACCTATTAAACAAGAGGCCACGAGCGTCTCCTGCCTAAAAATATTCATGCCAATGTTACTGATCCAACCCCATCTCCTTTATTGTTTACTCCCAAGTCCTGCATTGTACGGGGAGTAAATTATTTCTGTGTTGGGGAGGGGGGGGGGGATGCATAATGATTGGAAACTTCCCCCGCCGTGACAGATGGGAAGAGACAAATTGTAGACAGGAGAGAAGTGCATGGGGTACGCTGAGCATTTTTTTTTAATTATTATTATTATTATTATTATTATTATTATTATTATTATTATTATTGTTTGGAGTGAACTAGCAATGTTGAAGACGACGACAACGATGATGATAAAGACAAAGAGCTAAGTCATTTAAGGTGAGGTCCAATTATTTTAGGCCATGTAACGTTAGATTCGGTTAGACATTTATATTACTGGAGGTTGATTTAGGTAGGTCAGGTAAGTCCAGGTCAGTGTCAGGTCAGGCAAGGTAAGATTAGTTGCATTATGTAGCCTTAGGTACTCTTACTGGTAGGAAGGTCATGTTAGATCAGGTCAATACAGGCGAGAAAAGATCAAAGAATAAGCGATCTTCAAGTCTAGAAAATAAATGTTGCTATCTTTCCCTGTACACTGACAAACTTTGGGAATACCGCATCCCAGAGAGGTCTTAAAATGAAGCTAGAGTCATGCAGCTCCTCCTCATCTCCTCTCAACTTACATTACCTCAATCCACCTCAACCAATTTCACCTCACCCTTCCCACCGCCTTGCCTTACCTCACCTCACTTCAGTTTAGTTCACCACACCTCACTATCCAAGTAAAAAAACTACATCCTCCCCTTCCATACATGCATTAGGTTTGCACACGAGTTTAGCTTTTTCTCAGCTTGCCATCAGCCAAGCTTGGGTGTGTAAAAATTTCGCAGATAGAAAGAATAGATCTGCAGTGGTTTATCAAAGTCAGTTCAGTGTATGCTTTAATTGTGTAAAGTTACCGAAGTTCATATAGAATTTGTTGCATGTCCCGAACGAATTAAGTAATCTAACGCGCACGACGGCGAATCGGACTTATTAGGATATCAATTCAACTTTATAAGGTCGAGAATTAATTGACGGGTTTCCTTCGAGATAATGGTGAGCCTGAAGTGATAATGAACCCCAGATAATGCGGCAAGCAAAGACGGGGTGAAGTGGTTTGGGGAAGGGTTGGCACAGACAAGAAAAGTGGGTAAGAAAATGGGGCAGAGAGGGGAAGGAGGGACAGAGAGGGGAAGGAGGGACAGAGAGGGACAGACCCATGATAGAGACAGAAACAGAGTCACAGTAAAGAGGACAAGGAAGAGATAATCAGAAACAAATACCGGTACAGTAAATATTGGTTGTAAAAGGGTAGGGAAGGGAGTACAAGGACAGGAAGGGGAGTACAAGGGCAGGGAAGAGATGAAGGGGTAAGGAAACGTTGTCTTGATAAGGAGGAACAGGGGAAGATCAAAGTAACATAGCAAAATGAAGCAGTGGAGAGGTTAAACTGGATTGGGTAAGGCAGTGGGGAGGAGGTGGTCGGGTACAAAGAGGTGAGCCAGGTAAGAAAGAGACAAAGAAACTTAATTTCGAGACACACAAATTAATGCAGATTACACTGAAGCAGGTAAAGGGTGGGAGGCAGGTGAGGATGAGAGTGAAAAGAGGAGGCAGGTAAGATGAGACATGTGGGAATACTACGAACAGAGGCGAAGAAAGCAAGGGAGTATTATCAGAAGAAATACTAGTGATGCAGCTTCATGTCGAACCCACAGCATTTCGCATGCCTCAGAGCCATAAAACCGCTGTACCAACACCCAAATGTATACAGCGAGACGGATGGGTGTAATGAAGCTGGAAAGATGAGCTGGGGAACAAGAGGTAGGTTGGGTCGCGACAGGGGTGGTGAGGCGGGTGGAGATGAGGGTGAGGAAGATATGGTGAGGCAGAGGAGACGCAAATGAGGCAGGCTACAGGCGTAATAATGGTAAGTGAGGCAGTCCAGGGAGAGTGAGTTAAGGGTAGCTGATAAGTGTGGTAAAGTGGGGCAGGGGTAGGAGACGGAATTGGCCTGATATGACGAAAACAGAATTGAGGGAAGATGCAAATATGGTAAGGCAAGGCGAAACAAGGGGGTGTTAAGCAGACGAAACAAGGGGGTATTAAGCAGAAGAAACAAGGGGTTATTAAGCAGAAGAAACAAGGGGTTATTAAGCAGGGCGAAACAAGGGGGTGTTAAGCAGACGAAACAAGGGGGTGTTAAGCAGACGAAACAAGGGGGTATTAAGCAGAAGAAACAAGGGGTTATTAAGCAGAAGAAACAAGGGGTTATTAAGCAGAAGAAACAAGGGGTTATTAAGCAGGGCGAAACAAGGGGGTGTTAAGCAGACGAAACAAGGGGGTGTTAAGCAGACGAAACAAGGGGGTATTAAGCAGAAGAAACAAGGGGTTATTAAGCAGAAGAAACAAGGGGTTATTAAGCAGGGCGAAACAAGGGGGTGTTAAGCAGACGAAACAAGGGGGTGTTAAGCAGACGAAACAAGGGGGTATTAAGCAGAAGAAACAAGGGGTTATTAAGCAGAAGAAACAAGGGGTTATTAAGCAGGGCGAAACAAGGGGGTGTTAAGCAGACGAAACAAGGGGGTGTTAAGCAGACGAAACAAGGGGGTATTAGGCAAGTATGTATATTTTAACATGAAGAGTATTACTGGGGATGGGTGAGGATGGCTGAGATGAGACAGGAGTATTGAACTAGGACGGCGTTACTGGAGGTGGGAATGGGGTTTAGGTAGGTAAGGGGCGAGACAGGTGAAGGCGATAGTGAGGCAGACAGGGTGAGACGGGCAGGTTAGGAAGACGGCAATATTGAGGGTAGAGGCATGCAGGTAAGGTAAGATGAGGTGAGGTGGGCAGGTAAGGTAAGGTGAGGTGAGGTGGACAGGTAAGGTAAGATGAGGTGAGGAGGGCAAGTAAGGTAAGATGAAGTGAGGCGGGCAGGTAAGGTAAGATGAGGTGAGGTGGGCAGGTAAGGTAAGATGAGGTGAGGCGGGCAGGTAAGGTAAGATGAGGTGAGGTGAGGTGAGGTGGGCAGGTACGGTAAGATGAGGTGAGGCGGGCAGGTACGGTAAGATGAGGTGAGGCGGGCAGGTACGGTAAGATGAGGTGAGGCGGGCAGGTAAGGTAAGATGAGGTGAGGCGGGCAGGTAAGCAGGACGTTTCATAAAGATAAGAAGCACAAGCAAGCCCTGGGTCAGAGAACAGGACCTAACCTCTTCACCCAGACCACCCCCATCCCATCCCTTCCCTTCCCATCCCTTCCTTTCCCTTCCCGTTCCGTCTCTTCCCAGCATTATCACGCTCCCTCCTCCCCCTCCTCCTTCTCCTCTCTTCTCCTTTTTCATTATCTTCTCGTTCTTCTTACTTTCTTATTCTTCTTTACAGTTTCTCGTTCCCCTCTCTTTCATACCTGCTATTTTTACCCATTGTTCTGACCCTCTTTCCTTCCTTCGTTTCTCTTTTTACTCTCTGTGGTTTCCCCCTCCTCTTCCATCTCTTCTACTATTGCCTCGTTTTAATTTTTCTTTATATAATTTATTAAAACTTAGGTGTGTTTTATTCACATCTCTATCTTTTACTTATCTTCTTTCAATCTCATCCAAAGAAGGTGAATCACTCATTTTATATCAATTTTTCTTTAGTTTTCATTTCTATCTCCGTATTTTCTCTCCCATCCTCACATTTTTCATTACCAATACATTTTCACGTTCCATTTGTCTTCAATCTTTCCTTTTTTCTTTTCTTTTTTATCTCTCATTCTGTTTATTCATTAGTTTTTACTTCCCTTCCCCGCCATTCTCTTCCTTTGAATTAGGTTTTTTTTTCTTGTAAAGGTTTCTCTCTACACATTTTCTATAGTTTCTTTCTAATTAACCTTCTCACCTTTAATCTTACAATTATTATTCCTCCTCACTTCCCTTCCCATCATCATCATAACTTTTCTGCAAATTAGATATATAATCCTGACTTCAGAGGTAAATAAACTGTACACGTCAGACAAAGTATAATAACCCACTCAGTCGTTTATATTGTGATAATAAACAAACTTTAAACCTTTGTCAAAGTAGCTTAAGCAGTTGTGTTTCCGAGACTATAATCAAACTCAGGGTTAAGAAGGTAAACTTTTGAGGATGATCTAGAATGATACCGATTCATCAACATTATCCCAGGGAATTTAGAAGTATACGAGAGGGGATTTTGTTTTGTAACGCAAGTCTGGAGGAATCAGTAGCTCTCGAATTTTCTCACCTCAGAGGTATATATATATCCCATCAATAAGGTTAGGGAAGTGTGAAGGGCAGGAGGAGAGACTATATGTATGTCTGTGACTGTTTATCGTATCAGATAGTACAATAGGTCAGGCACCTCATCACTCGCCTCGTAAAAGTTAAGGCCTAAACTGTCGCCTAAATCGTCACGTAAATATGAGTGAGGGGCACAAAATTAATATTGAATCAAATGACCGTACTTATTTTGATTCTGGGGAGTTGTTGGAGACACTAAACACTACCATCGTGTGGAATAAACATGATTGTGTTGGTGACATTTTAAGAAGGCGAGAGTTATTTGTTTTCACACTTTCGGCAGCGTGTCAGTTCTTTGAGTTTGACAAGAATTATTATAAAAAGTAACTGAGCTGCCGGTAAAGAATAAAATAATTACTACTTCACTGCCTACCCCTAATATCTAGAATTACATATAGGTCAGTTATTACTTGATAATAGTTCGACCTTTGCATTACATTTCACATTGTCTGCATTATTCATTCTACAAATTTTCTCCGCTAATTAATCTCCTCGCTCCATCTTCCTTTTCCTCCTCTTTTGTTATCCATCTACATTCTCGCATCATCAATCTTCATGTTGCCTTCCCATCATTAGCACACACATCCTCTTCCCTTCTTCACTCACCTTCTACATTCTCGGGACATCATTAATCCCATCACCTCCCACCCCATTAATATCTCGTTTCTCTTCATTGTCTTCCATTTAACTGCTCGCGTCTGAGTCTTTATCCGTTGCCATTGTTGCTGTCTGATTATCGAGCTTACTCATATATAAGTATGCTGCCTACTCATACGTTCGCTGGCTACTCATACGTTCGCTGGCTACTCATACGTTCGCTGCCTACTCACACGTTCGCTGGCTACTTAAACGTTCGCTGGCTACTCAAACGTTCGCTGGCTATACTCAAACGTTCGCTGGCTATACTCAAACGTTCGCTGGCTATACTCAAACGTTCGGTGCTTACTCATACGTTCTGTCACTCTGATTTCCTCCAATAATCATAATTAGTTTCTACTTTTCTTCAAGTGTTGTAACTATGAGTAGTGTCTGCATTTTTTCAGGTGAGCTGTAATATCTATCAATTGAAACCAGGATCTGTTTGTTGGAATGGCCGAGTATTTGCTACACTTCCTTCATTATGACGTTGTTCTTTCTGATTTGCTCAGACGTGACTTCTAACCTCTGAGTTGCCATACAGTTTCGACCAATCACGATTACGCTGTACAAAACTGACTGAATTATAATGTTCCTTCTGTCACTCCCCTCACTAAAAAAAAGTAAAAGAAAATATACCCAAAAAAAGACGAAAACACATATTAAAAATCGTTACAAAGGAAGATAGAGGCTCTTTCCCAAAAGTAGCAACATTAATGAGTTCTATAATTTCGTCTCCATCTCCCAGCATGACTGAGAAAGGAAGAAATTATTCATTCTATTCGGTTCTCTTCTTCCCACATTCCTCATTTGTCACTCCTCCCTCCTCATTAATATATCTCTTCTTCTTCCTTGTTCACTACATCCACTTCATATTTATCTTTCCTGACTGATTTTTCTCTCTCCTTTCCGTTCATAATATATCACCATTCTCATCATGACAATTTTTTTTCTCTCTCTCTTACTTGTCATCATGGTAAATGTGCGTCAGTTATGATATCCAATGCCATAATATAATAACGTATGTACGTGCATATGATCCATTTTAAGACCGTATGTGTATGCAATTTGCAACAATATATACTTCATCTTAGCATATCAGATTTCGTCATTTAACACCAATCTTTCCTAACTTTCCCTTCCCTCACCTTCACCCTCTCCTCATTCCTCGTCCTACATCATTTTTCACCCTTCGTCATCCCTCACCCCATCTTTCCTGTTATCCCTTTCCTCATCCCTAACCTCTTCTCACCCTCATCCTACATCACTCCTTACTCCATCTTCCCTGTTATCCCCTCCCTCATCCTATCATCTTTCACCTCTTCTCACCCTCATTCTCTATCATTCCTCACACCATCTTTCCTGTTATCCCCTTCCTCATCCCTAACCTCTTCTCACCCTCATCCTACATCACTCCTTACTCCACCTTCCCTGTTATCCCCTCCCTCATCCTATCATCTTTCACCTCTTCTCACTCTCATCCTCCATCTCTCCTTACTCCATCTTCCCTCCCACCGGTCCACCCTCACACATCTTCCCTCGCTCTCCCCCACTGCCCAAGCTTGCCACCTTTAATCACCCCCAGAAAGCACCAGAAATCCACAGAGCCTTTATTAATTCGCCTGGCAGCCCTCGACTCGACTCCGTTGGCTCGTAAAATTGATGAGAACGAGGACGAGGAACGGATTCACCAAAAGACGGATGGACGGACGGACGGATGAAGACACTGGTGGGTGAGTGGGTGGGTGGGTGGGTGAGGTCAGAGTAGCGATGGCTCAATTCAGGGGAAAATAAGAGGAACAAAAATGAGCGAAAAAATATATAGTAGTTTGCGGGTGATGGTAGTAAGTTTCTGAATCCTGAAAAAACATAACAAAAAACAAAAATAGGGACTTTATCGTGTAGGAGAAGGTGGAAATGACGCAAGAGTATCGTACTGTGCTTCTGCCAACCCTTGCACGAGATTGAACATACGATTGAATGAATATGCAATAAGTGGTGAACCGGCGATGGAAAGATAAGTACAGATACGAGGTGAAAATATGATAATCCTTCCTCACTTCACCTTTCCTAACCTACACACTCTCTCTCTCTCTCTCTCTCTCTCTCTCTCTCTCTCTCTCTCTCTCTCTCTCTTCTCTCTCTCTCTCTCTCTCCTCGTTGTACCCCTTTCTTCCTCCCCCCTCCCCCCCCCCACCATTCCAGTTCTTTCACCCTATCAGTTGTAAAGGGGTCATGTGTTGTGGGTGAATTGGAAGGCTACTGATTCCTCCAAACTATACAAAAACAAAACAAAACAAAAAACATATCTTACCCTTATACTGAGGGCCTATAGTTTGGTTTCCTGGCATATAGTTTGGAGGAATTAGGACCCTTCAACTCTCTCAGACCAGATTACCTGCTAAGCCTTCCTCCCTTCCTCCTTCCCCCGTCATATTTCTCGTCGCTCTTATTTTTTTTTTTTTACTCTCTCTCTCTCTCTCTCCTCTCTCTCTCTCTCTCTCTCTCTTCGTTTGCTCTTCTCTTTCTCTCTCTCTCTCTCTCACTCTTCCACTCTCACTCTCGCTCTCTCTCGCTCTCTCTCTCTAACAATATATATACTTTACATGCATCTACTTATATTATATTTATTATATTCAACCATTTATTATCTATCTATCCATCCATCCATCTACTGTACCTATCTACGTATCAACTCTCCTCCCTCACAGTTCCACCTCATGCCGGGGCCAATAATTAAGAAACAATTAAGTGGGTGAGATGAGGCAGGTGCGGGGCTCATCGTGTATGTATGGCCAGGGCGAGGAGGTGTTATCAGTAAATAGCAGGAGGGAAGGGAAGGGAAGGGCAGGGGAGGGTACGAGCAGAAATGGGAAAGGGAGGATAGCGAGAGAGGGAGGGATTGAGGGAGGAAAAGAGGTAAGGGTAGGAGGTAAAATGGTAGAGGCAAGGAGGGAGGGAGGTAAAGTGGAGACGGAAGGGAATGGGGAGGATAGAGAATGAAAATTGTGGGGAATGAAAAGGAGGGAAGGATAGTAGAGTGAGAATGGCGGGTGTGAAGTGGAAAAAGGAGGAAGAATAAATTGGGGATAGGGAAGGAATGATAGAATATACAGTATATGGGAAGAGAGGGAGGGAGGAAGGGATGGAGAGAAGAGGAAAAATGAAAAAGAGAAAATGGAAACAGTGGGTGAATGGGTAAGGAGAAAAATATGGGGAAGGTTGTGAGAGGAAAAAAGATGAATGGAGAAGGTTTTGGCAAGAAGTGAATAGAAAATGGAAACAACAGGAAGATCAAACTTATATGCATGAAGAGAGAGCAGCCATGATGATTGTCCTTACAGCCAAGCCATTGTAAGTACATGATCGTGACATAGTGTCGGTGTTCCTTAGACACCCTGAGTAGCTCCAATGGCACTGTAGAGTGGTTGCCCCAACGAGAGGAGGAAGAGTTGACAGACAGGACAGACAGACAGACAGACAGACAGAGAGACAGACAGACAGAGAGAGAGACAGACAGACAGAGAGAGACAGACAGACAGACAGAGAGAGACAGACAGACAGAGAGGCAGACAGAGAGGCAGACAGACAGAGAGGCAGAACAGACAGACAGACAGAGAGAGAGAGAGAGAGAGAGAGAGAGGAGAGAGAGAAGAGAGAGAGAGAGAGAGAGAGAGAGAGAGAGAGAGAGAGAGAGAGCGCCTGCCTGAGTGATGTTACGAGCCTGGTAACAAACGACAGGAGAGACACACGACCCAAGATGAAGAGTCAGGTCATACAAGGCAAGCCAGAACAAAAGAGGTGAAGAAAGAACAAGACCTAACCTAACCTTGGTGAATAACGCTGTGATTACAATGATAAGATAATATAACTGAAATATTCTATGCGATTCTCCATGCCAAGATATAACAAGAGATTCTCAATGCTAAGGATATCACTGAAGTGTATTAAGCTATTCTATGTAATTATTACGAGATAGTCCTGAAATATATGGCAAAAAAAAACAGTAATCTGAAATAACATAACATAAATGCTAAGCAACAGTGAAAATAAATACCAAAGAGTCTCAGAAATATTGCTCAGAAATGAAAACCGAACCTAAACAATGGGAAGGGAAGCATTACGGTACTATCCTTCGTTAAAAGAAAAAACCAATTTACAGTCGATGGATAATAGTGTGTATCAGTATATAAACATTAACTACGAGTAACAATCACCCATCAAAATATACAACACAGGGATAAGAGAAATATCACCTCAAGTTTCAAGGTATAATAATTTCTAGAGATGAGGAAAAATTAATCAATTGGTGGCCAAAACTGAACACTTCAAAATAATCCACGAAAAGGAAAACACTGAACCAAAAAATAAGAATTACTAATTAATAGGTTACCCTAAACACCACCTCTACTCAGGCTTCGATGTCTTAATTTGAGATTAATACTTTTCTGGTGAAATAGAGTACTACTGATTTCACCAAACTATTCCACGAAACGGAAGACCACAGCAAAAGGAGTAAAATATCAGTTTCGTAGCGCAGTTTGGAGAAATC